>VZTL01065482.1:0-12118 GCA_013400535.1 Scopus umbretta | reverse complement strand
CAGCACTATAGCAGCTACGAGGAGAGAATTAACTCTAACCCAGCTGAAACCACGACAGTACCTTGATATTATATTTGTGAATGCACACCTGTAGAAAGTACTGTATTTTTGCCACCAAAATAAGACTACAGTTTTGTTTTAATGAGTTGCTTCTTTTAAATTGCTTATCAGGCTTAATTTGTATTCTCCTAAAAACAGTTTGGGCAGAAGTCGCATGTGGAGTGTGCTCGGTTTTCCCCAGATGGACAATATCTGGTTACTGGCTCCGTCGATGGTTTCATTGAAGTATGGAACTTCACTACTGGAAAGATTAGGAAGGTAAATTGTGCCTTATTTCACACAGGTAGTTCATTGGCCAGAACACCTGGGTTTATTCTTTGAGATTATATTTTATGTTTGTTTTCATTTCTCAGGGGCTGTGATTCTGAAAAGGGTGTCTGCTTGGATGATTCAAATATCAGTCTAGAATCTTTATGTGGGTTTAGTTGTCTGGTTTGTCATAGACTTCCTCCTGTGATAACTGTTTTTTTTTCTTTTTACCTTTCTGGATCATCGCTGTTGCCTTTAAAATGGTGACAGTAGTACTTCCCTGTTATAAGGCTGTGAGGTCTGCTTGATGATGTTATAAAATATAACTGAAGTTAAAACTGGTAGTACTTTTGCACTTGCCTTAAAATGTATTTCATTGAATTCACTATTTTGACTGGTGGATCTTCTGCTTTCATTTAGGATCTGAAGTACCAGGCACAAGATAATTTTATGATGATGGATGACGCAGTGCTGTGCATGTGCTTCAGTAGAGACACAGAAATGCTAGCGACTGGAGCACAAGATGGAAAGATCAAGGTACAAATCTTTTTGTGCTCTGTGTTGGTAGAGGTTGTGACCAGAAAGATTCACTTGCAATTGTTGTAATGTTGCAATTCCATATAAAAACAAATTAACTTTAATGTGGCTCAGAAACAGATACATATTGGCTCTGATGTTGATGCATCTGTTATCTCATAACAAAGTAACCACCTCTGTTGCATTTGCTGTTTCCTCTCCAGGTGTGGAAAATCCAGAGTGGTCAGTGTCTGAGAAGATTTGAACGAGCTCACAGTAAAGGTGTTACGTGCCTCAGTTTCTCTAAAGACAGCAGCCAAATTCTTAGTGCTTCTTTTGATCAGACTATCAGGTAAATAAATTGAGAATGTGTGAGCTACAGTGCAGGAGAAAAGAAAACAGAATTTTCACATTAAGCAGTTAAACTTTTGGATATAGATTCATTTGACCTAGGATTTGATCCTTTTGCACTGAGTTTTAATACTAATAGGAGAGCATGACTGCTGAGGGTTGGAGAGGAACAGTTTGAAAGTTTGACCTTTCACCTTGCTTAACTTGCATCATTCTAGGGCTAGGGGTCAAGTACTACTTCTGCTCAGTTGTCATTTGCATTGGCCTTGCGTGCTTTCTTTCTGGGAGACTCCTAGCTTAAGGAAAAGTTGTGTCACCCTTCAGAAGTAGCATTTTTTTATAGTAAGTTTAGGGTAAAAAAGATCCGACAATAACAGGATGATGATGTTTTTTGAAACAGCCTAATCATACTCACTAGCTTTAATAGACAACATGACAGTAATTGGTTCCATCCAGTTTATTTTCCTTGGGAAGCAGTGTCATGGGCTCTTGTTTTTCTGCTGTCTAAAGAAGTCTGAGATCAGCTTTAAGTATTTTGGTGCATCCTCTCTCCTTCCTCCTGGAAATCGCATTGTCCGCCCTTACCGTAAAAGGGTTCTTGTCTCCACTCACACCCTGAATCCATCTCTGTAATCCCAGCCCTCTCTCTCTCTTGGATCCAGAGAACTCCCTTTAGAGTGGGAACAAGAGGAAGGAGGACCCAAAGAACATGTTTTCTGGGCATCTATTTTTCCCAGCAGTCTGACAGGGCATACTAAAGATCCAACCCTGGAAGACAGCCAGACTGATGGACGCTCAGAGCTTCAAGAGCAGAAGTTGCAATTTGTACCTGGAAATGGCAGTAGAGCCTTTCCTGTGCTTTAGGATGCTGGTTTTTGATCTGAGTATCTCTTCAGATGTACGTGATGTATGAGGGAAGGCTGAGAGAGCTGGGCCTGTTCGGCCTGGAAAAAGAAGGCTGAGAAAGGACATAGTTGCCTTATCTAGAGGTAGTCATAGATAAGACAATGCCAGAGTCTTCTCAAGTGCACAGTTGCTACAAGGGACAACCTCCAAGAAGTGGAATTCTGATTGTATGTAAGGAAAAACTTTCTTTTTTCCCCTTGAGAAAGAAGCAGTGCTTGGACAATGCTGTGAGATTTGGGTCAGGCTGGGGTGGGGGGATCTCAACCCTTGAAGACTTTAAAAGCTAAACTGAACAAGATTGAGTGACTTGGAAGTTGATGTTCCTTTGAGTAGAGCAGTGAAATGGAGGTCTTCTGAGGTCTCTTCCAGCCCAAGTTACTCTATGCTTCTCTGACATGTCCACTGTTTTGGAATCTCTGTTAGAGAAAAATCATGTGGCCAGATAGTTTATATGTTTATACTGGCAAGAGAAAAAAAACTTATTTCAGTGATGAAGGAGGGCCGTAGAGACAGGATCATTTTTCTCTTTGCTCCCAAAAGTTAATTCCCCTTTCTCCAGGCTGTCTCTGCAGTTGTGCTTTTGGGCATGGAAATTCTTTCCTTTTGTCAGGCAAACCATCCTTTGCTGTGTAGCACCAGCACTATGTTGGGATATGAGCTGTGGGGTTTTTAACCAATCTGTATAGTTCAATTTCCCAATGTCTGTGGCATTCCTTTTGGGCAGTGAAACTGTTTATGATGTCGAAGGCCCACAAGCTGAGGTCTTGGGAACCCAGGAATGGGAGCTGAGCCTTTCTACAAACCTTAGAGTTGCTTTGGTGCGTGATCCAGTTAGTGTAGTTTAGCAAGTGTGTCAGCTCTGTTACAGCAGTTAAATATGAGGTCTGTCTGCAGAAATCCAAGGAAGTACATCCCTCTTAATATCGTTGGGCTAAACTGAACAAACTTGGCATTACCTGATGCTTTCCACATGCTAAGGCTTACATGCATAGAAATGTTTAAATAGAAACATTTACCGCAGCTTACTTGGTGTGCAGATAATCTGTTAAGCAACAACATGATAAAGCAGTGGATTGTTGTGGGACAGGTATGAAGGTGGTTAGGCTTGCATCTGTGCTTGAAGAAAGCTCAAGTGTCTCTGCAGCCTGTTTAAGGCAGACTAGGCATAAATTACAAAATAGTTAATTTAGAAAGTTCCTCTAGAGGTCTCTAGTCCAATATGCTTCTCAACACATAACGAACCTTTCAGTTAGGACAGCTTGCTCAGGGCCTTGTCCAACTGAGTTCTCAAAATCTCCATGGGTGGAGACGCCACTGCTTCTCTTGGCATCTGTTCTAGGGCTGTACAACCCTCTCAGAGAAAAACCTGTTGTTTTTTTTTTTTTCCTTTGTAATTTACATCCTTTGCCTCTTGTCCTTTAGCTGTGCACCTCTGAGAAGAATCTGATTCCATTTATTTTGTAAAAACCTGTTAGGTGTTAGGTAGTGATGTTAACCAAATAGTTAGAATTTTTCAAGTGTTGAGTAAGGACTTAGATATCCCTGTTTTGTTTTTTTTTTTTTTNAGGGCTTAGATATCCCTGTTTTTTTTTTTTTTTTTTTTTTTTTAAAGGAACATTACAGAGTGGATAAAAGCAAAAATGAAAGTTAATTGTAACTTTTCATACTAGCAACTAGTCACAAAAATACTCAAACTCTGTTCTAATCTAAGTTACCAGATGGGCAGCGACCTCATCAAACCCTTGTTCCTGCAGCTCTTAGCATGGAATGTGTTGCTTAATGTTTGCTTAGTGCAGTAATTCTGATCCTGCACCTATTTCCTGTCTTGTTATTGAGTGGAATTTGCTCACTTCTGGGTAGATTTGGTTTGCAACAAAGCTCTTCTATTGCTACGCAGACACTTTGCTGGGTTTGAAAGCAGCTTATATCAGTTTTGTCTAGTTCATGGTTGTTTTTCTTCTTTGGGGTTATTTTGACTTACTTATTTTGTTTAACATTTTCACCTACCAGGAAGACAGCAATTAGATGCTCCTGAACTTTCACTTCTCTGGGCTGAACATGCCCAGCCCTCTCAGCCTCTCCTCATGCATCATGTGGTCCAGCCCTTTGGCTATTTTAGTGGCTGCTTAGTGGGGTCCCAAAACTGGACACAGTCCTCCAGAGGTGGCTACACCTCCAGAGTAGCAGAGAACCTTGATCTGCAGACTGTGCCTCTTATAATGCATCTGTTGTGTGGCTGGGTTCCCTCAATGCTACAGCAGGCTGCTGGCTTTCACTTTGTTCTCCCCAAGGCCTGCCAGGTCCTTTGCTGCAGACCTCCTCTGCAGCCAGACAGCCCCCAGTTGATTCTGATGCCTGAGGTGGTTCTGCAATGATCTGTGCTCAACATCATGAGGTTTCTCTCAGTCCATCTGTCTGGTTTGTCAAGGTTTCCAACTTCCTCATCTGCCTTTTTCAAAATTGAGTTAGAGGATATGGGACTTAACACTATGAATCAGATTGATCCAGTGCTTGATGACTGTATACAGTTTATGTTTAATTGAATGGGATTATGTAACTTGTTTAATAGCTTTAGGCTCTTGCCTGTACTATTAAAGCCCAATGGTACCAATGGTGCTGCTTTAGATAAAAATGAAGAAATGTGGATCCGGAGGCAACTGCACAGTGAACAAGCATTACAAAACATCTTAATGAGATATCTTAATCTGTTTAAATCCTGATATATATGAACTATAGCATAAGCATTTTAAGTGAAATTATGGAAGGTTAGAGGCTGAATCAAGGACAGCAAGCTTCAAGCAAAATAAGGAATTTAATTTTCGAGGCTTCAGACTTCTGCTTGAAAACTGTATTTCTGTAGCCAGTAGGTACTACAGTATAAGACTGATGCAGATTAGCAATATGATTTTCTTTCAGATGACTGAGCAAACTTTTTGCAGAGTTGCACATTAAAAGGTAATAGCAACTGCTTGCAAAAGAGAAAAATTCTGGCTGAGCGTAAGGAAAGAATTTTCAAGCTAACCTCACTTAAAGTTGAAGAGTCTGTTGGACTAGAGACTTCCAAACTTAATTCTGTAATTTTGTTTTTTTTGGTCACTTTCATAGTTTTCCATTCCATAGTTGTCTTCTAATACGCACCATGTATATTACATATGGGACCTTGAGGCTGAAGGTCGATGGTATTTCCCTAAGCTTTTTCACAGGAACATTACTGTCTTTGGTGAAAAAGGCTTGTGATAAAGACCTATGGCTTGCACATTTTTAGCACTTTTTGTTGTTGCCTATGAAAGCTATCTCAAATTTAAAATACAGTGAAGCCAGAGGATGGTTCAGACTACCTCAGTTGTGACCTCTATTGTGTGACAGGATTCATGGTTTAAAATCTGGAAAAACTTTAAAGGAATTCCGTGGTCATTCTTCCTTTGTCAATGAAGCTACATTTACCCAGGACGGCCACTATATTATCAGTGCATCCTCCGATGGCACAGTGAAGGTAAGATAGCATTTACCCTTTGTAAATAATACATTCAGACTATTTGCATGTTGTAGTTGATTTGTTATAACTGCTGCAGTCATTGGAGAAGGATGTGGGGTTATCTGCAACAACAGGTCTTTTTGCTTGTGACCTTTGCTGTAGATTGGTGTAAATGAGAACTGATGAGGCTTCATGCTGTGCTTACAGACTGCTGCAGAGCCTGTTTCTGCTGTATTTATGAAAGGAGGACAGAAGTGCAGTACTTACCTGCCTGTTCCTGTGTTGTTCTAGAAATAGAATTGACTGTGACACCTCTTGTCCTGGAATGTGGGGATTCCCTTGTCTGAAATAAAGGCATTTTCTTAATTACTGTGTTGGACACCTGTTTATTTCTTGGTGCTTAGGAGTCCCTTGCTATGTAAGCTAGGTAATCTAGCATTAATGAAACTGATGGGAGAAGTGATAGGCTTGGCTTCTATTCTCAGCAAAGAGTGGAACTACTCAAGTGTGTAGTAGTTAAGAGGAGTAAAGCATTGTTGTGTACAGGGCATTACTGACTAATAATAAATAAATGGATATAGAAACAGCTACATTAAGTAGAGTATCAGTGCAGTGTGTGGTGGGTGAGTAAACTGATCTGGTGTATAGACATGGCCTAGGAAAGTGTGATAGATTTTGCTCATATTAAATGGGGCATTACTTCAAACTTGCACTCTTTGCTAGACTGCCCCAACCATGGGAATAGCATACGAAGGTGGTATCTTTCTTTTTGGTTATAGTAGTATGTAAACAGCAAAAATATGCCACAGAAGGTGAGTTACATTTCATTTTAAATATTAAACTAGCAGTTCCATTTCGTATTTCTAAACAGCAAGAACAGTCTGGTGTTGAGCCTGAAGCAGCTCTAACCTGGGACTTCTCTCCCACCAGTATCAGTGAGGCTTTGCTTTTTCAGCGATTTTCATGCCCGTCTTGTGTAAGGCAAATTCCATGTGCAGAGGCTGTACGTATATTCACAGATACCAGCTAAAAGCAGAAAGCAAGTCTGGACTCACACCTCAGGGAATATGCTTAATGAAAGGGAGCCAGGCTGAATTTGAATAATGGAAATTCACTTTCATTTCAGTTGTAGTGAAATTGTTATGGTGTCCATGCTTGAAAATAGATGTGATGATTATTATTTTTTTTTAAATCTGCTTTAAACTACAATTTTTGGAATATATATTTCCCTTCAGGAACCTTAAAAAAATGTGAATCCTGTATCTTGAATCAGCTCATTGTTGTTTAATATTTTAAAGCTAATTTGTGTTTGCATTTATTTTTCATACTAGGTTTGGAATGTGAAGACGACAGAGTGCTCAAACACCTTCAAATCTCTTGGCAGCACTGCTGGAACAGACATTACTGTACTTTGTTGTTTGCAACAGATCAAATACAGTCGTCATTATGAATATGCAAGGACAAGTATGTGATCTTACTGGTGTCCTTTCAAGTCTTTCACTGTCAGTCATTTTAAGAATGCCAAAAACCTAGTTAATCACCTAGTCTTGGCTTAAACCTGATTTCTGCAGTTTGTTTTCCTGACAAACTATTCTGTGCCCAGGTTATAGAAATACCTTGACTTGCAGAAAGCAATTGCAGCTATGGAGAGATCCTGTGTTGTAAACAGACCTAGTACTGCCTAAACATTTTTGCCCTGAACATAGTAATGATGTGCTGCTGTTTAATCCTGCCAAATATTTTTGGGGGGGTATCTTTACAGATTGTAAGAAGTTTCAGCTCTGGTAAGAGAGAAGGTGGTGACTTTGTCTGCTGTGCGTTGTCACCTCGTGGTGAATGGATCTACTGTGTTGGTGAAGATTTTGTGCTCTATTGCTTCAGCACTGTGACCGGCAAGCTGGAGAGAACTCTGACTGTAAGTTCTTGGCTTTGAGCTTTTGCAGGGTTCTAAACACAAGGGTGATCTAAATGGTCATTATTGATGAATTCTGTAAGGAGAAGTCTTGTACCAAGGAGTCTTTCACCTCTCGCAGCCATGCTTGGTAACGAATGCATTCCAGAACACTTGGCTGTACAATGTCTTTAGTTTGTTTTAGAACCATTTTAATTTTAAAAATTATGAAAATGTTTACCCTCCAAGCCAAGAGTGAGTTGGTTCAAACTTACTTGAACTAGAGCATGTCTTGACCTGTGCTCCAGCTAGTGGAGAATCTGACCAAGCTGTCAGATTTAAAGCTGTCAAGCTTAAATTTGCTGTGGATTAAACTAAAGAGGAATACCAGCTTGAATGTCTGAATTTAATGGGGAACACTTAGATGTTGTGGATTTCAGTGGATGTAAACCTCCACTGAACCTCTCCTTGCCCCAAAAAATGAATTGCTGTGTCACAACAATTGTTTGCAACTGGAACTTAATACTGGGCGGGTATGTCCCCCTGCTTTTGCTGTATGCACAGAGCATGTTGAACCTCAGACCAGCTTTCTCTAGTTCTTGTTTGAAGAGAGTATTTTGCTTGAATCTGCTAAAGGAAGAATCTCCTGATGCATCTTTCTGCTTATTCTCTAGGTTCATGAAAAAGATGTCATTGGCATTGCTCATCACCCCCACCAGAACCTGATTGCCACTTACAGTGAAGATGGCCTCCTCAAGCTCTGGAAGCCATAGCTTGATTTTACAATGAGCTATGAAGTGTGCCTGTTAGTTGCAGGTTATTGATGTTTGTGCTTTAACAGGGTCTAAATGCACAGAGTGTGATACTTGCTCAATTTTTAGTTCAAGTTTCCAGAGAATGACATTTTAACTTCAGGCAAGAAGTAAAGTAGATTGATGCTTAAATATAGCATCAGTTAATTTCAGATACTTTTGTTTTTTACCAGAGTAGCCAAAGCAACTTCAGCGAGAGTGTTTTTTTTTTTTTCTCTGTCTCCTGAAGTCTGTACTCTTCCTACAATGTTTATAAAAGTTGAACAAGCTAGGAACTATACACACTTACAAGTGGTTGCTGATTTCCTAGAATGCAGTAAGATAGCTTTTTTTGAGTGAATTATGCAGAATGGGAAAGCTGTCTCTTCTCCACAGCTGAAACAATGGCATAGTTTTCCTGGAATGCAGATGAGGCTGCTCTGTCCTCAGCTTGAAGGCAAAGGCTTTTTTAGCCCAGTGGGTTTTGCTGTGTTCAACACTCACTATAAATTTTTCAATTATACATATTAAGTAGTGTCACACGGCTTCCTCGGAGTGAAACTATTCGTCCCCTCTCTCAGCACTAACTGCTATAAACCTGCTAAACGTGACAGTGAGATATAGTTGGGGATTTTGTTTCTTTGTTTGTTTTTGTGGAGTTTGGTTTTTTTTGTTTGTTTTGTTTCTTTGTTTTTAGTTTTGGGGTTTTTCTTTTGTTTTCTTTTACCTTACTTCCAGGCTAAAAGGAATTACTACCTGGGCCCTCTTCCTATAAGTGCATAGTGTCTTGAGACTAGCTTTAACTGAAGCAGGCCTCAGGGGATCAATATTTTAAAACATGCAAAAGCCATTTTACAGAGGCTGAGTTCCTAGTGCTGTGATGCTGCACATGCTGCAGTTGTTTTGTTTTTTTCCAGTTTACTCAGTGTAGCTTCCTATTTTCCCAGAAGGGCATAGCATACTTAAGTTTTAAATAATGATTTGCAAGATTTCTTTTTCATTTCGTACACCTGTGGACCTAATTAAGGTGATACTTGGGTCCCGCACTATGCTAAAAAGAAGCTTTCAAGGCTCTTCAGTTTCCAGCAGCTGGTGATTCCATTTGAGATCCCGAGTCATGCACAGTGTTGTGAATGTACAATGGAATCTTCTAAAGTCTGACCATAATTTTTCTAGGATGCAGCAAAAAAAGGAGGTTTTGTCTGTAATGGTGAGACAGACTCATGTAGATTTGAATCTGCCACACTGTTTCCTGTCCTCATCTCTTGTAGAATGCTTTCCTGCTACACTAATCTCTCCAACTGTAATAACTTCTATTTGATTTAATAAATTAGTTCCAATTTAAATAACCCCACATTTTTTTTCAGCTGGAGGGCTTCATCCTAATGCAACTATTGGTTGTCACCTGGTGACTGACCTCCTTCAGCACTGACCGGTGCACTTGATTGGTCTATGCTCATATTGATCTAAGAAATTGCAGAAAAATTTCAGCTTAACTTCTCACGTAACATTGCTTGTTCACTACAACTGTAGTGTTTAGTTCTATGTTTAGGTGTAATGTGTTAATTCCTAAGTTGTTTTTTACTTCCTTAGGTATGGCAATAAAGTTATTTTTTAGATAGCAAAAGGTGATTATTTTTCCTGCCTGAAAAGACACCAGTGTGTCAGAAACTTCTGCCAGTCACACATCTGACATACTCCATTGGCAGTTAGTACCTTTGATACAGGAGAAGCTCTTGACAAAATACTTTTAATACTATCTAATTTGTGGTTCATTTTGCCTTCGCATTACACAGAACTGCTAATCCTCAATGTAAACTGTATCTTACATTGTTCTTTAAAAGAAAAGTAGTGGTAGCAAATAAAACTCAGAATCCTAAATGTTTAAAGATTGAAATATGTTCTCTAGCTTAAAAATGTGAGAAAATCTGGCATTTCTTCTGTTTTTTGTTTGAGAGTTTCAGATTTTACTGCATGAAGTACTCAAGACAAAAAAGCAAAATGTACTAATACTTATGAAGGGGCAATGGTAAAACTTACCTCCTGGGCTGCAGCTGTAATTTGTAAAATAGCTGGCAGTTGGCACAAAAGAAAAACAATAATCTTGAAAATGTTAATTTTTAAAATGTAAAATTAATTTTTTAAATGTAAATGTCAATTTTTTAAATGTAATGGAAGACATTTTCTCTGGAGAATCAGCCAGGTCTTATGCCACTTATCTGTATGTAAGACTAGAACAAGGCAACATTTAGTGCTTTAACTCATATTAAAGCATTGTTCACCCATGGGCCTTGCTTTATTCTTGAATAATTTTGCTTGGAGCTGGTGAGTTCCATCACGCACAGAGGAGTGCAAAATGCTTTGTGGGGGTAGTGCCATGTAATGAAAGTCTCATGGGTCAGTTCATCCTGTTTCTGAACTGGAGATCAATGAATTTCAGCCTCGCTTGGGTGGAATCAGCTGCCTGTCTGTATGTGCTTGCAGAATGTATGTTGAAGAGCTGCTGCCATCTCAGCAAAAAATAAGTGAACTTAGGTTCCTGCACAGTTATGCAAGTGGTGGATGCAACTTTTTTTTTTTTTTTTAATCTTACTGGGTAATACTTTGCCCAAGTAACATGAGCCTGTAGATACGGGGTTTAGTCCTGCTCTGATACTGCTACCAGCTTGCCATCTGCCAAGAAAAATCAAACCCTCCTTTGAGCCCCGGAAAGATTTAGAAAGATCAGCTGAAAAATGAGGACTTGATCTCAAAACGAAAAGATCCTTTGGGAATGTCTTATAAAGCAGCCAAATTCTCACAAGGTCTGAGAGACTGGACAATCTCCATGGGTGCCTGCCAGCCCGCTTGAATCTGTGGTTCTGCATGTTGAGGATTTTGAATGATGAGCTTGGGTGAGAGGGCCTGCCTCTGATTTGGGGGCAGCTTAATAACAGCAGTGTTCAGTCTGAGATGAGAAAGAAAATACGTTGCAGAGATTTATAGGAAAGGTGATGCTAAAATTCAGTTATAAATGCTCTTCAACTAGAGTTTTTCTTCACTTTCTGCCTAGTGTCTGCATGGCTTTTGGGAGTCATTTTGAGTATAGTAACTCCATCTCCAGTTCCTGTTGATGATGTGGGCTCTAGCATGTAGTGTCTGGATAGCTGTAAAGAAATGCTACAACCTTCTGGATCATAGCAACTTGTGAGAGGCAGGCTGAGCAAACTTGGATCCAAGTGTCTGAGGGAAAAGCATAGGCTTTAGGTGAATCCTAAGGAGAAAGGTGACTGAATGCTTTTAGTTCAGGGGCAGAGTAGGAACTGTATGTGCTAATTCTTTTGCTCCCCATGGAGCAAGATACAAGGAGATGGATGCTGCTGAAGTGAAGGGAGCATAACAATTTTACTAATAACAGGAGCTGCTTGCATTATGAAACAGGGTAATGAAGTCCTCTTCAGTTTCTTTGTGTCACTTAGCTTATAAAACTGCTCCCTGTGGGAGCACTGCTTTGTGGGGCAGGAAATGGCATTTGCTTGTCTGGGAGCAGGCACATACTGCTGCCAACTAGTTAAGCCTTTCCTGCCTTCCCAAATAAGAAGCTTTGTAAGCCAAATCAAAAAATAAGTGTTCTTGCAAGTTTTGTTCATAGAATGACAGGATGTCTGAGGTTGGAGGAGTTGGAGACTCCATTACTGCCTTGGGCAGCCTGTGCCAGTGCTTGGTCACACAGTGAAAAAGTGTTCCCTAATCACAGAACCATTAAGGCTGGAAAAGACCTAAGATCATCTAGTCCAACCGTCAACCCAACACCACCATGCCTACTAAACCATGCCTCAAAGTTCCACATCTACACAGTTTTTGAACAAAAAAATGGTTTTCTAAACCTCCCCTGGTGCA
>VZTL01065479.1:0-10466 GCA_013400535.1 Scopus umbretta | reverse complement strand
AAAAAAAAAGAGTACTGAGTAAAATTAATTAAGCAAACCTCTAGTGAATAAAAAGTAGGGCCATGATTTATCTCTAGCAAAACATGAAACATAAAAATATATTTTAACGTACAGGTTGATGTTACACCCATACTGCTTTAGCATGCTTCCTGGATCCATTACGCAGGTTTTCACACATACTGAATATCTGCACATAAGCTCCCCATACCTGTGTAAATGTGTAACGTGAACCTACTGAATGGGTAAGCACAATGACGTTTATTGAATTGTTTCAAGTTTCCTATCAAGGCTTTGTTTCTCCCCCTCCTATCTGAGTGTTCAGATTTCGAGAAGTGGTTCTTTGATGTGTGCTCATAAACACGGAGGGATTTCCCCTCCCTTCTCCTTCCTTTCAATTCCCTCTTTGTGCTTGGAACAGTAATTCAACAACTAGCCTTTGTCCGTGTTGTATTTACAGCTACGCTCCCCTCAAAGATGGATTTATTTATTTATTTATTTATTTATTTCAGCTGGGAGGGTACGAGATCTGCACAGGAGAAATGTTTTTTGCATCCTTGCAGGCACCACTTGGAGGAGAGCAGCCCCTCCCATGGGGGATATTTTTCTGTCACTTTTACTGTTTCCAAGCAGCTGATCCATCATGATACAGTTATTTTCAATTTGCCAGCATGCCTTTACAAATGAGACTATAGCATTTATAGCAAAAAAAGGCCCTCTCTTATTTTACTATTACTTATTCCTAAACTGGTTTGGCAAGTCAGTTAAAAATTACTCCCATGCCCTTGTATATGTGCAAAATGTTATCTAGCAGCAGGAAACCTCTGTCCTCTGTTGCTGAAAGTTCCTATAAAGTATATAACCAAATCACACCCCTGCTCCTAAAAACAGAGGCTGCCCTCCTCTCCCCACCCAAATCTTAGTAGAAAAGACCTTAACAGGCCTCACATATGGCCTTCTTTCTCAGCCACTGTATTGGCTTCAGGGAAGATTTGTGACACTTCATGTGTCTCTTTTGTTGAGAAAAGTGTAGTGTTTTTACTGTTTTGTTACCAGGAAGGTTCGAACTATAAGCTTCCTTATGTGTTTTCACTCCTTCCACATGCAATTCTCCAGCTGGCATGAAGGCT
This sequence comes from Scopus umbretta, assembly GCA_013400535.1. NCBI lineage: Eukaryota > Metazoa > Chordata > Aves > Pelecaniformes > Scopidae > Scopus > Scopus umbretta. The sequence continues at coordinate 9,339 of VZTL01065479.1, read as the reverse complement.
ATGCTTTTTTTAATCTAAAGCTTTTATGGTGTCTGCCATTAAAAACATTCGCTACTCTGAAGTGATTACAATCCCAAAGCATCTCCTGCTCTGTAAAAATACTACAGCTATTGGCATGATGTTCTGAATATTTATCCTTTAGTGCTGAAGAAGTTACACTTTCTGTGAGCAGTGGTGATGATTTCTAATTAAATATAAACAAACTTCTATGATGAACTTTATAATTATTAGTAGACATTATTCCAATCACTTATGTTATTGTTTTTAAGAATGGCATATCATAAATATAATGCATGACTAAATGTATCCAACTTAACTACCACACAATTGGTTCTCCAATTTTCTCACATTATTTTTACACTGGTATATTGTCAGGGTTATAGTTAACTCACAGATATGTAAGAGGGTCAGGGCCATGGTCTTTTGCCTGAAACAAAACAAAACAATGTTTCTTTGAGAACACTTGTCCTCATCACTTGCTGCTCTCATTCTCCATATAACCTAAAGAAGTAACATCTTTAGGGTAAATAATGTAAACATTTTAGATCATGGATGCCAAAGTTACCATTTAGAATTTTAAGTTATTCTATTATCCCTGTCAAATTTCCACACCAAAAAATAAAGACACTATGGACAATGTGATATCCTCAGATAACCTCAGTTCAGGGTATTCCTAAAAAACCCTATCTTTCCAGAGTTAGAATGTCAGAGACTTTTGGGGGAAAAAAATGAAAAAAAAAAAGAAAAGAAAAAAGGGATAGGCACCATACACTGCTCTCCTTGTATGTAATTACTTTCAGATCAAATAGGCAGGTTTGGGGAATATTTTTCCTATCTTTCTTTCTATGGGATGGACTTACTGGGATACTCAAATGTTTCCTCTCTCCCTTAGCACCTCCCAGCCCAGGTCCAGCTGATCTGTCCTGCTCTGTGATTGTTCCTAGCTCTGCTCTGCACTGCTTTTCTGGATGAGCAACAGTTTAAAATAGTCTTTTTCTTTTCCTCTGTAATTGATTTGTTTGATTTCTCCTCCCTCCCCCTGCTTGTTGGTGGTTATTTTTAAGGAGATAAAAATGTCATCTACGTATTCATGTAGTTTTGTAGATGGATAAATAAGTACTGAATTTATAAAATATTCAGTATATATAGGACCTGCAATGCATAAAGAGTGTTACTTGTCCATGGAAAGAAAGCTTACCCGTACTTTTTTGAAGGCACAAAAAAAATGAACAATGTTTAAACATAAAGGAAAAAAGCTAATTTTTCTATTTTGAAGATACTGTGCCCTCTGTGTTCACATATAATTTACCTTGTAAATTCACCAGGTTTGTTAGAAAAAGAGTTGGCTGGCCTCTCTTCAAAACTATCTGTCATGACAGGGTGCTATCTATGCTATCTGCAGTATGTCTAGCTTTGTACTGCTTGCCTTCACAAGTGACTGCAACAGTGCACACTGAAACTAAAGCAGGTTCTGGCATCACATTTGCACCTAAAAGCCGAGGCAATGAAACAGAGAAGTCCATCCAAGCGTATTACATGCATGCTATTGTCTGCCACTCAGCCAGCCAGCTGTGAGGCTCTCTTTTTTATTACTACTACTACTACTACTATTATTATTGCTATTATTACAACCCTGTTTTCCTTCACAGATGCTGTCACGCATTTACTTTTCCTGCAGCAAGAGCATGGATACCGAGGAATGAGAGGAGGTACAAGCATGGGAACCCAGCAGGGCAAACTGGAGCCAAAGAGAGGGAGCCTGCCCTCTGCGTCGTTTCCTGAGACAAATCTCGGTGCTCTGGAAATGACATGAATAGCTAATGCTCACCATAAAGGCTGGAAGGCGTGAGGCTCTCATCTGACTGCCTCCTGCTCCCATCATCAGAGGGGGCTCTGGGAGCGAAAGGTCAGGGGGATAATCCTGCACCTGCAGCCCACAGAGGGCTGGGCACACGGTTCCCGACCAGCCCTGCTGTAATTGATGCTAATTGTTACGGAGCCAAGGCACCCTTCCACGGAGGAGCAGGTGGGAGCCTTTGTCGCGTTTGGGACCATTATACTAATAACAAGCTTACGATTCTCTGCACAGGCTTAGGAGTACAAAGGCACAGGCAATACTTTGGGGAGGCCCTTAAAAGGTTTACTGGGAGTCTCTTAACATGATGAAGTAAAAGTCCCTGAGAGTGAAAGGGCAAAACAAACTGAAGAATAAAAAGGGCAGTACCTGCTGTCTGGCAAAGCCCTGAACAAACCTGGAGGATATGACTTTGGGAGCTTTAAGCTCCACCTGACAGCTTCTGTGGAGACAGAGATTTTGCACCCTGTCATCTGTGAGAAGAGTCAGGTGTAAGCAGCTACTTCAGGGACCTAGAGAGCTCCCAGGGGAATTTTCTCTAGAGCTGTCCATCTGTTTGCAAGTTTTGATGTGAAAGGATAGGCTCAGAAAGGGCACTGAAAAATGAGGGGAAAAAGAAAGAAAAAGAGTCCAGCTGCTGATATGATATTGGGTTATGGTCAGACAAAAAGCCAGTAATTGCTAATACTAAAATGATGTTTGTTTTTCTTTTTTTTTTTCTTTTTTCCTTCCTTTATGCTTAAAGGGATTGTTCCTCCCATGCCCAATAGACCACCAGACACCCCACTGGGAGAAAGGAGTGTAGCTCCCATTAGTTTGAGAGAGTGAACAGAGTCCGTACTAAAAGATACATCCCGGGGTTTTGCAATCCTATTGGTGGCACTTTAGTAAATATCACAGCATTACAGACAAAATTAGGACTGAACACTGAAGGCACTATAAATAAAAACAAACACCTTAAAAAGGGAAAGAAATAGGCTAAATCAGTATGTTTCAGCATATGGTTTGTGTACCCTATGTGGTGTACAAAATGACTGCGAAAATAATAAAGCACTTCTCAAAAACCCACACAAGCATTCCTGTGTATTCAAGCAAGCAAACAAAATGAGGCAAAACAAAAGAAGAAAACAAACAAAGTGTAGGGTAATTTTAACAGGCTTGTAAATTAGTCTGGAAACATCATGCAAAATGACTTGTGAATTTCTCAGAAACCAATTAGAGAGTCCTTTTAAAAACCTGGGAGTAGATGACCTTTTAGATAGGCTTTTCTCATCACTGATACACAAATATGTGATTTATAATGCAATCAGTGGATTGCATTAAAAAGTTAATGCATGCTACTTGAGGATGTCACATACTGCATTGGGTGGTATAGATTATATTGACCATTTTATGTAATTTACTGTTATTTTTTTCAGAGCCTGACACTGAGGTGTAGTTAAGCTCCTAATTTAATCATGTGCCTCTTAGCTTTATGGGATCACTGTGCTTAGGGAAGCTGACATGATGATCCATTAAAAACTCTGTTACATCTTTAAAAATTAAAAAAAAAAAAAAGAAGAAAAGAAATATTCTGGAAGGCATTAGGATAGAAGCAGAAGGGGGATAAATCATTTATAGAAAATCATAAACCCATTCAGATATCACAAGGAGACACTTTCAGATACAGACGTCAGGTTACTCAGGGGTCAACAGTCACAGCCAAGCATCGCTTGCTCCTCTGAATCCCTTCTAATGGTCCTGGAAGTACAGGCAACCTTTGCAATTTTAAAAACAGAACCCAAACCCTTGAATTTTTTCTGCAGAAGTAATGAATTTGGCTTAAGAATCATGGTAATTAAATACAAACAAACTGACAACAAACCCAGAAGCACTGGCTGGGCTTCTTTTTATTTCTCTCTGCAGTGCTTGAATGATAGAGGCTTGGCTTTCCCTTTAGTCTGGGTATTAGCAACCAATTTTCTATCTTGAGAAATAATTTTTTGAAGACATTTTTGAAGAACCACAGAGTTTCAGAAACTAGAAAATCCAAGTTCCCACAGTGTTCTTTGAAATACAGCAGAATTGGCTTCAGTTTATGCCGTTAGCACACCTGGAAAATTCAGAACCAAGATTTAAATCACTAAGATATCTGAAGGAAAAAAAAACCCCACCTGTAATAACTGGCATTCTGCTTGAATTATGATGTTGGTTTCTCTGTGCTGTATCACACTAATTCATTAGCAAGTTTGCTGGGAAATGAACTTGCAGAAAGGATATGGTTCCTTTCTTTTACATCTCATCAGCTAGGAAGTGATGAAGTGACTTTGGGTGGCCTGGCCTGGCCTACTGAGCCTAGCAGACTTCATTTTTTTTCCAGGAAAGTTTAAATCCTTAAGACCGTCGAGAGAGGAGCGGTGCTGTTTCAGGCAGATGCATGCTCTCAGGTAGGAAGTCTGGCTTCCTAAGTGGCCCTGCAAGTCATCCGCTGGCAAAAAGAGGGTATAGACTGTTGCCCTGCTGTGGGTATGTGACCTGCTGCAGATGAGAGGAAGCTTCTGCCAGCAGAGACTTCAGCTGCAACTTGATGCCACAGAATTCCCCCTCTCTGTGCCTCAAGTTCCAGGAAAACCTACTTGGTGGGTGCTATACAGTGCTGGCAGTCCATATCTGGCTTGTGGGTGGCAGAGGAAAAGAGATATGGACTTAGCTGTAAGTGGGAAAGACACCAGCTGCGTGACCTCCAAAATCAGAGAAAAAGCTTTAACAGGTCTGTTTGGGTCTCTGTACCTCAGGACCAGCTGCACGATCATGGCTGGAGCAGAGATCTGTAGCCCATTCCCCACCGCCCAGAGCTGGGAAAATTGTATCAGCCCACTCTGGAGGGCAACAGGTATGCCTGGGAACTCGAGGATGCTGTCTTTGATCAGATGCAGAATGGAGTTAGCCTTGTAATGGCAATGGAGGTAGGAGGGTTAACCAGAGAGTAAGGAGATAATAATCCGCTCCTTAAAAGCATCCTTGAGATACAGTTAACTAGAACACACAGTTCCTGCCTTAGCACTGGAGTAGGAGTTGCAAAGCTTCTTGTTTAGTGGTCTTGTCAGCTGCCCTTCACTACAAATTCAGGCAGGACATAATGGAAGCAACAGGGTAGTCACCAGCCAAGAAAATTAGAACAGTGGCAGCATCAAAGTGCAGTGCACTAGTATAATTGCCTGAAAATTATAACGCTTTGCAAAGAGCTAATATTTGTTTTCATTATAGGTACTGAGGACCAATTTTCTGATGAGAATGCCAACAATTGGGATGTTATTCTTCACACACTCCTTCAGCAGCCTGGCTAAAATAAGAGACTATAAAAAAAGGCAGAGATCGTAAGTTACCTGTGCTCACTTTTCTACCTTTCTTGAAGAGTCTTGTCTAAATAAGAGGAAATTTATTCAATTTTAAGGAAATCCTGTTCCAAATTTTTATTCATACATATACAAAGAGTACAGCACTGACTAGAGAAAGGAATAATAATTTTTAAAAAACAACACAAATGGAACAACACAAGAAAAAAAAAGTAATTATTTATGTGCTTCTGTCCATTGCACCCTCAGTATGATATTTTTCAGAATTTCCTGCCATGCTGTTAAAGTGTGTCTGTTTTATGAACAGCAATGGACTAGGAGTAGATTTGCTTTTGTCAAAAGTCTTTGCATAGACATTCCGGAGAGCTGCATGAACTCTCCTGCATTGCTTTGGAGGTGGAAGATAGTGTCATTATAAGCATACTGTATAAGGAATGCTCAGCTGCAATCTTCCACCCATTTAACTGACAGTATATAACTGTGAAGAAAATTCTTGCTCTTTGTGAAAACCCAAGGACATACATTTGAGACAGGTTTGCCATGAAAACAAAAAGCTGGCATGTTGCTTTGAATTTTCATGGATTCTCATGTGCTGGCAGGCAATTTCCACAGGGGTAAAAGGTCTTTGATCTTAGTGAATGTCTTCCTTCTATTTTCAATAATGTAATAAGGCATTTTCTTTTCTGGCAAAGGTATTTCCATAGAAATGTTTTGTTCAATTTGCTTTCATGACAATATTAGGAATTAGTCAAGAAGTCAAACTAGCCAAAGGTCAGAGTGATCAAATGGCTTTAGTTTAACAAAATCCTAATGAGTAACATAGGGGTTTAAGATATGTTTTGAACAAAAAAATGTGGCAAAGAGCATTTTATTGAGTTTTTGATTGGTTATGAAACTGGAATTTACTTTAGCTTTACCAAAGTTTGGAAGTAGTTCAACAATCTGGAGTTAAATTTTAAATAAATTTGTTGGACAGTTTCCATGCAAATGTTTCTGGTCTGAAGCAGTCATTATCAGTTCTGACTGACTTTTGCATTGAGAAAATTATCCACATTTAAATTTGATCTTTAAAGCAAAAATTCACATCTTACCTACTAACCTCCACCATCTTGGAGTTCCTTAGCAATACTATTGCAAAATAATGTGTTGGTGAGAAGGATTCTCTGTGGCACACAGCACATATTCAGTTCACTGTCACTGCAGATTTTTGCCCTCAGGTAGTCATTAACTGGAAGGGCTAGTTTGTTCCAGCTTATTTCTCCTTGCTACAGTTTTATTCAGTCATGCTTTTTTCCTGAACAGATACAGCAAACACCACCAATGCTATTGCACTGATTGCTGTATTTCTGCCTTTGCATGCTACAGAATCTGTTAACTTGTTTCAAACACTGTGAGAAGAAGCAGCTTAAGCAATTTTGGGGCTGCTTTGAAGACCATTAGTGCAAGTTATTAAATGCACATTGTTAATAATGGATAAGACTGAGAACTAGTGTAGTAGGCATTATTCCCATTGAAGATAATGGCTCTTTGCCAAATGAGTTTGCAGTAATTGTGCCAATTGTGAAATCTACTGGGCATAAACTGAAAAAAAATGGGAATGGCTCTTCAATATATTCAGTAATTATTCTCTTAACTACATTTTAAAAGTGCATCTGGACACTGGACAAAGTCTTCAGAATCTAAATGAGCCAAAGACAAGCTCTCCTCACAGCACAACAGGGGAATTCAACCAAATGCATTTATTATACTCTGAAATCACAGCTGACTTCTAGCAGTGCCAAAAAAGAGAAGTTTACACAAACTGCTCATAATTTTTTATGAGCACTGATTACAGCTGAAGTGCTATTTTTTGTGTGAACAGAATTTGTTACCAAGTGCCATGTCACAGAATATAAACTTTGCATAAGTCCAAAGACTCAGATGTTATTGCAAATGTAAGTCAGAGAATTAAAAAAAAAAAGTTTTATCAAGCCTTAAAAAAGGAGAAAAAAAAAGTCTTGTACTCATTTGCTAACTTATCTTTGTAGAATTGTAACTTGTAAACAAAAGGAGACAGAAGTTTTCCTCTGCAAAATTACTGCCAGTTAAGGCAAATGTAGCTGGTTTCCTTGCTTTATTTTGTTTTCCCAGTGTTCACAAATCAAAAGCATTTAGTACAAAACTGTGAAATCCCCAATCAACAATCATAGGTGCAATAAAGTTCAGTTTTTCTGAACACTGTGGTAATACTGAAAGGCAGAATGTAATTTCAAAGGTCTCTTCTTATACTTTTAGGAAACCTCATCTGTATAACTACTTGAGGATTAGAGCTACGAAAAGAAGTATGAATTTGTGATTAATTAAATTTTAGAGGTGATAAAAGTAGAACTTTCACCTTGAAAGAATAAGTGAGAAGTCTGCACCTCAAGATGCCTTTGTGTAATCACAAGGGATGGTTACACAGATAAGGAATATCTTTCAAAATATTTTACAGTGATTTGGGTATGTATGATTCCATGCAATTATTTAATTATTGATTTTCTATACCACCAATTATGTCAAAGCCTCCTGGGACTGTTTTTTTTTTTTTCCACTACCACCTCAGAAATCAAGTACATTGCAAAATGACTTGCTGATTGACCATTAACATATGTATTCTATGAATCCATATGGCTACCAGAAGGGCAAGCCCCAGAAAATCTTTGATGTTCCAGTCAGAATTTCTATTAACTTTACTCTCTGCAATCTATTTTGCCTTGATTACCCTGCTTTCATACTTGTATTCCTTCACTGATGCATAGAGAGTATGAAATAAATGTCTCCTTTCTAAGATACATTTGTTCAGAACAACATTTTCTGTATTTGCTCAAGTAGTTTCTTTAAAAAAAAAATCAGACTTATACCAGGATTACAACAGTCTGAATAAGTAAATAAGTATGGAATGGTCTAAGAATTTCCTGTCACTTTTCTCATATGCTTGATTACAAGGTTTAGTTACAAGCAAGAAGAATTTTGTGGTTTGCATCTTATAAAATTTAGTCTTGTATTTAAGTAGACAGATGATGTCCCCTATCAAAACTTCATGTTTATTATTTTGTTCCCTGTATTTCACCTCATTTGGTTTTTGTTGTGTTGACATACCTCTGGCTCAGGGATTGCTCTCTTCATAAATCGCAGAGGAGAATCACATGCAAGACTATGATGATGCCCTAGTCCTCGATAAACTTCAGGACACAGTGCTTCACTCTCTTGGTATTTTTAGAAGTTCCCTTGGGGAAACAAAGAATATATCTGAGGGTATGGTCCAAGCCTCAGACTGTAGGCCAGATGTTAACAAGGAGATTAAGGTAGTACTTGGCAGCAGTTCCAAAATCACTGATTTATCTCTGAAAAAATAAGACCCTGGAACAAAGGCTGTGAACTCTTCAGCTTGGAAGACCTGGATCAAAATGCTCATGTCCCAAAGGGTGAGAGTCTGAGCAGTTTCCTGGACTCAGAAACCATGATCACACTTCAAGTTTGCCAGTCTGAATGGAAAGTATGTCTAATGGCAAGGGTGGCAAATAACAGCCTTAGTCTGGGAACCTACTTCTCCCGTTATGGGGGTACAGCATAGACTTCCACTTTTAGAAGGTTTGACTTATCATCTCTCAGAGATTAATAGTTGGCATATAGATATTTCTTATTGTTTTTTTTTCTGTGGTAGCACACCTATTATTATTATTAAAAGAAATTTAAAGAAATAACTTTTTAAAGGACCAAAGCATTATTCTGTCTCTTCTGGGATAAAAAAGTGGTGCAGTAGAAATAAAGGCTTTGTCCTGATTTCAGCTGGGATAGAGTTAATTTTCTTCCTAGTAGCTGAGAGTGTTGTGTTTTGGATTTAATATGGGAATAATGTTGACAACACACTGTTGTTTTAGTTGTTGTTAAGTAGTGTTTACACTAAGTCAAGGACTTTTCAGCTTCCCATGCTCTGCCATGTGCACAAAAAGCTGGGAGGGGTCACAGCCAAGACAGCTGATCCAATCTGGTCAAAGGGCTATTCCATACCACACGACATCATGTTCAGTATATAAGCTGGAGGGAGTTGGATGGGGGGCAGCAAATGCTGCTTGGGGACTGACTGGGCATTAGTTGGCAGGCAGTGAGCTGTTGCATCACTTGTTT
>VZTL01065477.1:38158-51278 GCA_013400535.1 Scopus umbretta | reverse complement strand
TGCAGCTGGGGCAGGTCTGGAGGTACGGGGGAACCAGGGTACCAGAGTACCGGGGGGCTGGGATGGGGCTGCCACGGGGCCTCACTCCCCTGCTGCAGCTGGGGCAGGTCTGGAGGTACGGGGGAACCAGGGTACCAGAGTACCGGGGGGCTGGGATGGGGCTGCCACGGGGCCTCACTCCCCTGCTGCAGCTGGGGCAGGTCTGGAGGTACGGGGGAACCAGGGTACCAGAGTACCGGGGGGCTGGGATGGGGCTGCCACGGGGCCTCACTCCCCTGCTGCAGCTGGGGCAGGTCTGGAGGTACGGGGGAACCAGGGTACCAGAGTACCGGGGGGCTGGGATGGGGCTGCCACGGGGCCTCACTCCCCTGCTGCAGCTGGGGCAGGTCTGGAGGTACGGGGGAACCAGGGTACCAGAGTACCGGGGGGCTGGGATGGGGCTGCCACGGGGCCTCACTCCCCTGCTGCAGCTGGGGCAGGTCTGGAGGCATGGTGGGGGTCATGGAGGTGGGCTGGGGCTGGAGGCAGCGGCAGGGTGCAGCAGGGACATGGGTGGGGATAACGGTGCAGCACAGAGGACACAGGTGGGGACAGCGGGTGGGATGGCGAGGTGCAGCAGGGACCCAGGCGGCTGGGGGGCGCGGGGATCAATCCCTCTGCAGCCACAGCAGGATGGGTGGCGGGAGGGACCCCCTAGCAGAGCCCAGCTGTGGCTGTGGGTGGGTGTGGGCAGGAGCTGTGGCTGTGGGCAGGAGCCCGTCTGAGGAGCCTGCAGCCCAGCTGGGTGGCACAGGCCTGCTGTCCCCACGGCCCGGCGGTGCTGGGCCTGCTGGGGGTCCTGCCTGGCCAGGGTAGCCGGGTGCCGGGGCGGGTGGAGTGCTTCTGCCAGGCCCCAAACCCCTCGGGCTCGGATCCTCCTCCCAGGCGCCTCCCCGTGCTCCTGCTCGGAGCTCGCCGTAGTCTGCGGGGTCGCGGGTGAGGAGGTGCCGTTCATCCCCAGCCTGCCCAGGCTTCCCCGCCGGGGCTCCATTTCTGCTGCCTGCCCCTTCCTGGCCTGGGGAAGGCAGGCCGTGCAGGCAAGGCGAGCGACAGCTTGGCAAGCTGGAGCCGGCTCAAGGCCCTTTGCCTGCATCTCTGCAGACCCTCCAGAAGCCCGAGCTGACAGTTTGTTGGCACCTTCCTTCCCTGTGCCGTGGAGCCGGCACCGCTCCCTCCCAGCTCTGCTGAGCTCCATCCTCGGGGCACCGGGGAAGAGCCGTGGCTCTGGCACCGTGCTTCTTCCCGGGGAGGCTGGTGCTGGGAGGGGAGTGGAGACAAAGGCAAATTCCGGGAACAGTGCACCGAGCAGGCAGCTCTCCCGGCTCGGGTTTCCGTGCTGTTTCCCCTCCTGTAGTACAGAGGCTCCTCCACTCCCTGCTGTTGTCTGCATGTGTTCGTTCGGCTGCTGCTTTTCCCGGGATGCTCCCGGGATGTCTAACTTTCTTTCACAGTACAGCGTGCACTGTGCTAGAGGGGCTCCTGCCCCTTCCCTCCCCAACACAGCCGCTGCCTGCCCCTCCCCGATCCCACCCTGTCCCTGTGGCAGCTCCTGGGTACGCTGGCTGCAGGACGGTACAAACGCTGCCTAATGTGCTGGAGGAGCTGGTGAGGGAGAGGACAGGAGCTCCCTGGCCCGCCAGCCGCTGAGCCTGCCTGCAGCCCGCTGCGGGCAATTGCCCGATCCTGGCCTGAGCTGGGGCTGGGCTGTGGTCGGGGGCTTTGCTCCCGGTGGTGTCAGCCACGCTCTCCTGATCTGCTGCGCCACGGAGGCTCTTAAGCCAATTAAAGCGGTAACTCTCAGCACTGACCCTCCAGGATGTGTCGGTCTCAAGCTGCAGTTGAGGCTCTTTCTAATCTCGGGATTTGGGATTAGCTTGGGTGACCAGTTAAGTGCAGTTTGCTAAACCCATTAGTGAGGTTGGATCCGGTGCAGGTGGATGTGGCAGTTTGCAGCGTTGAATAAATGCTGTATGTGAAGGGAAGGCTTTTCCCTGGCCAGGGCACCGTGCCCCTTGCCAGACATCTCCCCCTTCCCCGATTTACCCGCCTCCTCCCTGCCTTGCGATCACCTTGGCAGGTCTCACCCCTACAAAATCCATCATGGTGCAGCCCCGGGCCCCAGCTGTGACAAAGACCCCCCCCAAAATTGAGGGCACAGAGGCATGCCAGCTCCGAGCACTAACTCTGAGATTATCCCCATTTAAAGCTGCTGTGAGAAGCAGCTGAAGTTAGTTGCCATCAGCACATTCATGATGCAAATGCAAATACTCCACCACGGATGCTCTCCGGAGACGGTGCCGGTTGCATGACCATGTGCTCGTGTAAGCAGTAGCGGCATGGGCCTGGCTGGGGGACGGGTGATGGGATGCTGCCACGCTCAGGGGCTGCTTCTTGGATGGTTTTGCAGCTCGGGAATTGTTATCCACTCTGCTTGCAAAAAGTCATCAGCTTTTTCACCAAAGAAACACCGAAGGGAAGGGATGCTGTGCACGCCATGCGTGCCTCTCGCGCGGCAGCGTGCCCAGGGTCCCCTGACACCTCTGTGGACTGGCTGGTGCGTCTCTGCGGGTCCCGTTGTGCTGGGGACAGCCCGACCTGTGCCCGTTGTGCCCCTGTGTCTGCTTTAGCCCAAGGTCACACCTGGTTCGGCTGCTTGGTGGTCACCGGGGCCAGATCCGGGGTGCCCTCTCCACCCACAGTTCCTCCCCGAGAGCCCCCCATCAGCCCATGTCCCCCATCCTCCGCTGGCTTGGGGACCCAGTGCCACCCCTTGGTCCTGATGCCAGTCCGGCGGCAGCCCCGCGGGGCATGGATGTCCTCAGCAGCTCCCTGGGTGGGCTCGCAAGGGGTGGCAGAGCCGGGACCGGCAGGTGTCCCCCCGTCCCCTCCGCTCCCCGGGGCTTTGCTCTGCCTGCTCAGGAGCCCTCTCAGCCCTGGGAGCACCCAGCCTTGGGGTGTCCTGCTGCAGGACCCAGCGCTGGGGTCAGCCGCTTGCCGGGGGTCCCTGCGGGCCCTGGTGTGCAGGACAAGGGGCTTTTTAGGGCCGGACTGAGCCTTACGCACCCCGGGAACCCGGGGGGATGGTGGGACGCAGGGGCTTTCATCAGCACGGTGACGTGCCAGCCTGGCGCTCATGCAGCTCTCCCTGATGACCTGGCTTGGCGGGATGTGTAAGGGATTAAAATGGCTGCAACAGGGAAGCAATTTTCTCCTTGTTTAAATAAAGGATTAAGGGATGATATCCCAAATTATCTTCTAGGGAAATCGTACTCCGTATCGCTCAGTCTTAGACTGGGGGGTCCCTCATCTTCTTCCATCTGAGGATGACAATTAGTGTATTTGGTTATAACCAGGGCTGGGCTTTTCTCCTTGCACTTCTTTTCTTCCAGCACTTGAAAACCGGGGTGAGTAGCTGGGAGCTGGGGGCAAACGGTGCCGCCGGCAGCAAACCTGACCACGGTGGGGCTCTGGTAAACCCGGCGCCTGCCCAAGCCCACCGCCTTCCTGCTGCGGGGGTTTTGTTGGATTACTCTTTGTAATACAGAGGAGGGAGCAATTAGCCCTGAGAGCTCTTGCGGTCGGTTTCTGCCTCATCATCATTTTTTTTGAAAATTAAATGATTTTTTTTCAAGTGATTGATTCTGGATTTCCCATGCAGCTGCTGCGGCGCTGGGTTGGTAAGCGCTCGCCGTGCGCTGTCAGCGCGTGGGGATGTTTCTCTGGGCTGAAGCATCACGGAATGATCAAATGCATAACAAATAAGAATCAACATTTCATTCTGGCAAGTTGATGGGAGATGAAATCTCGTTTTAATGAGATCTATGGAGCTGACAGGAAGACGGGGATAATTGTGCCCCCGCCAGAAGCTGGGGGAGGCCGTGGGTCACTTGTTGAGCGGCTGAGGAGCCGGGGATGGCGCGGCTCTGGGGTCTGTGTGCGGGGGGCTGCTGTGCGCTGCAGACGGCGCTGACGAGCCCAATTAGCGAGGCTGATGATTACAGGGAGAGGATGAGGTCGCCGGTGCCCAGGCCTCATTTGCGCGTGGGTGCCCTGGGACTAGCGGCGATGCCCTGCGGCATCCCGGGCTCTGCATCGCATCTCCCGTTGCTTTCCCCCTAGGCCGTGCCCTCTGTCCCCTGGTTCGCACCCTGCCAGCAAGGGGGGTCCGTCCCCGGGCCCCTTTGCGGGGCTGGGAGAGGCGGCTGGTGGGGAGAGGGGCTGGGGAGCAGCGGCCACGGCGGTGCCGCGATGGCAGCGCTGGCCTGGCTGGCCGCGAGCCGGTGACACCGGGGTGCAAATCTGTGCCGGGAGCTGGGAGCCGGGCGGCCGCAGCCTCTCCCCTGGACCAGCGAGGGACGGGTTCCAGCAAAGGCTAAAATTAGCTGCTCCCCCCGAGATGGGCGTTAAAGCATCGTTGTGACCCCAGTGCAAAGGAGCCGGCGGGGGCCGGGAGCTGGGCTGGCTGCGGGGCCGTGGGCTGGCCCCCGCCGCCATCGGCACCCGCTGAAACGGGGGCGGAACTTCTAAAATCGCGTTATTTGCTGACAGCGACGTCTTGCCTGGCCACCAGCTCTCGGGGGGGCTTTCTGGTGCTCCCAGCAGGGTGGTGGGAGGGGATGGGGCAGGCGGTGACGGGGCTGCCGAGGCATCATCAGCCTCGCTGGGGATGACCACGGGAGCCCGGGGGACTGGCGTGCCCACCCTGCAGATGGCAGCGGGGTGGCATGGGGGCCTTGGTGGCCCCAGCTGGTGGCCCTCACCGTGGTCTCGGGGCTGTGCAGCCCAGGGGTGGGAGCGCCCAGCCGTCCCTGCAGCAGCCGAAGCAGGGCCGGCTCCTGCCTCCTCCTGCTGACGGATGAGCAGAAAGTGCTGGGATCAGGGTTTCTCCCGTGCTCCGGGCTAATGGAGTCGGCTGGCAGGTCTTTCTGCTGGTGGAGAGGCCGTCGCTCTGCGTGACGGTTTTACTCGGCTGGGAGGAAGCTTTGTGGCCCGACATCCTCCTGCTTCATCTTTCTGTTTCCCTCCTCATCTGGCTCCCTCCTCCCCCGAGGCAGCGGAGCCACCAGCCCGGCCATGGTGCAGGCAGGGCTGCTCGGGGATGCCCTGCCCGTCAGGCTCCCTGTCCCCTCCTGCGGTGCCCGGATCTGGCCCCGTGCCGCGGGGAGGGGTCCCTGGTGGTGGTGACTCAGCCGGTGCGTGCGTCGGTGCCACGCACACCTCCGCTGACCCCCGGCCGACGACCAGATGGCTGGGGCCAGCGTGTGCCTGCGCCCACAGCCCTGCCAAGAGCCGAGGCAGCGCCGGCACGAGCGCCTGGGAGCTTCCCACGGGCACCGCGGCACGACCAGCTGGTGCCTCCGTCCTGGCCGGGGCAGAGGGAGGCAGGGTGGGCTCTGCGCCAGCCGGGACCAAAATAGCCCCTTTGAGAAGCAGTCGGACGTGGTGCTGGGCTGGGGCCAGGGCTCCTCAAATCCATGGGTGGCCAGAGAGCGGGGCTGCGGGCAGGATCCCCAGCCGGGGGTGGGAGCCAGACCCTGTGTGAGGGGAGAGGGAGCAGGGGCAGCGCCGTGGGGCAGAGGAGTGGGGTGACAGCCGGGTGGGCGGTGTGGTGGCTGGGTGGGCAGCAGGGTGATGGCTGGGCGAGCCCCGGGGCAGCAGGGTGCCGAGACGGCTTTGCACAAGCTGCCCCTTCCCGGCACCTTGGGCCCCGGCTGGGACAGGGATGCGCTCAGCATCGCCACTGCCCTGCAGCCCCCTGCACCCTCGGCCTGGGGGGCTTTCCACGGCCCCAAACCAGGGGGGAAAGTGCTCGCTGGAGCGGGTTGGCAGCGGCCACGGGGCACGCCTGGCACGGGCCGGGAGAGGTGAGCTCGGCTTCCCCGGGCGGCGGGGGTAACTCTCACCCTCCCGCTCCCCCTCGCGCAGGTACCTCCGCACGCTGTACCTGGGGCTGCAGAGCCGCTGGCAGGCCGAGCATCGGCGCCGCCACTTCTACTGGCGGATGATGTTTGAGAGCGCGGACATCAGCATGCTGCGGCTGCTGGAGACCTTCCTGAAGAGCGCGCCCCAGCTCGTGCTGCAGCTCAGCATCATGGTGCAGCAGAACAGCATCGAGCCGCTGCAGGGTAAGGGACACGATGCCCACGGCAGGGGATGGGGGCAGCTGGAGGGGGGACCCCGGGCTGCCGCAGGCTCTCACTGCTCCTCCCTGCTTGGCGCCCGCAGGGCTCTCGGCCTCGGCCTCGCTGGTCTCCCTGGCGTGGATGATCGCCTCCTACCAGAAGGTGCTGCGGGACTCGCGGGAGGACAAGATGCCCATGTCCTACAAGGGGGCTGTGGTGCAGATCCTGTGGCACCTCTTCACCATCGCTGCCCGCGCCATCGCATTCGCCCTCTTCGCCTCCGTGTTCCAGCTCTACTTCGGCATCTTCATAGTTACCCACTGGTGCATCATGACCTTCTGGATCATCCAGGGTGAGACGGACTTCTGCATGTCCAAGTGGGAGGAGATCATCTACAACATGGTGGTGGGCATCATCTACATCTTCTGCTGGTTCAATGTCAAGGAGGGACGGAGCCGCTACCGCATGTGCATCTACTACGTCATCACGCTGTCGGAGAACGCCGCCCTCACCGTCCTCTGGTTCCTCTACTACGACCGCAAGACCACCTCCGACTTCGACGCCTTAATCCTCGTCTGTGTGGTCAGCTCCAGCTTCGCCCTCGGCATCTTCTTCATGTTCATCTACTACTGCCTCTTGCACCCCAACGGCCCCATGTTCAGCCCCCGCGCCGGGGGCTGCATTTTCCGACAGCGGCCAGCCCCGGCGCCGGGATCCCCCGCGGACGCCGTCACCAGCCCGCCCCGCTCGCTGCCGCGGACTACAGGGGGGGAGCGGGATGGGGCGCCGGGGGAGCGGGACAGCTGCGTGCCCGTCTTCCAGGTGAGACCCTGCGCCCCCCCGGCACCGGCTGCCCGCGCCCCGCGGACAGAGGGGCCCGTCATCCGCATTGACCTGCCCAGGAAGAAGTACCCGGCCTGGGACGCCCACTTCATTGACCGGCGCCTGCGGAAGACCATCCTGGCGCTGGAGTACGCATCGCCCACCACTCCGCGCCTGCAGTACCGCACCGCCGGTGCCCCCCAGGAGGTGCTGGAGTACGAGACCACCGTGTAGAGCGGGGGGCGCGGGGCCGTGGCGGGGCCGTCCCGGTGCCATCCCGACCGCCCCGCGTCTTTGCAGCCATTTGCCTTTCTGTTGGGTTTGCCGGTGCTGCCGTGCCGCCATGCCAAGCGCCCCACCGGTGGGGGCCCGGGAGGTCTTTTGGTGCTATCCGCCCCCTGCGCCACCCTCCTGCAGCCGAGACCCCCGTCCTGCCCCACAGTGGCCACCCTGGCTCCCCCTGGAGCTCGTCCTTGCCAAAATACCTCACCGGTGCCTGAGCCCAAGGCGGTGGGTGCTGTGGTCCCGCAGCGCTTGACCGGGTCAGCGGTGCAGGACGGGGACCGGGGGCACCCCTGGGCTGGGGGCTGGTGGCTGCGAGGGGCTTGAGGCATGGTGGGGCACGGCACGGCCCAGGTAGGCAGCGTGCAGGGACATGGGTGCCAGGGCTGCCCCACGCCTGCGCTGCGGCAGGGCTGTGGGGCTGGAGTACAGCTGCACCGGGGTGCGCGTGGGGATCCTGCCACCCCCAGGGAGCCGGGGCATGGGACAGCCGGGGTCTGGCCAGCCCCCCATGTCTCCTGCCTCCCCCTGCTCTGCAATGCCAGCCATGGGGGAGCCCCTTCACCTCCGTCCTTGGTCCCCCCAGCTCGGGGTCGAGCCATGCCCCCACTCCACGGGGTCCTCGCTGCCCTGTGGGGTGCAGACACTGGCCCAGGGAGCCCGTCACGGGTGGGCACTCACCCTGCTCCCCCCGGCACTGAGCTGGGCCCCCAGCTCCAGCTGGGGCTGCAAGCGATGGCTGCACCCCATTGTCCCCCCCATCCCCACGGGAACCGCTTCATCTCATTGGGTTTGTTTTCACCTGAATGGTGACATTTTTTGTGACATTTTCTACCTCCGCTGAGGCCAGGGGAGGCAGGGCCTGGCTGGCACTGCTGGGGGTGGGGTGGGGGGCTGCCGGCATTCCCGGGGCTCCCCAGAGCAGGATTCACCCCCCAGCCATTCTCCCCTCCCGGGTTTGGCATCATTTCCTACCTGCAGTGTTTCCATCCATCCCCCCATCAGCATCAGCCCCCTCCAACTCCCCAGTATAAATGTGAGCCAGGATCCTGCCTGCCCCTGCCTGCCCCTGCCTGCCCCGAGGCGCGGGGCTCGCCCACGCTCCNCCCGAGGCGCGGGGCTGCCCCAGGCTCCGGGTTTGAATGTGTCCCTTGGTGCTGGCTGGATCCATTGGCGTGCCCCTGCCGAAGGGCTGTGCTGAATGTACCCTGTGCCCCGGGCCAGGCCTGTCCCACGTGTGTGCATGCGTGTGTGTGTGTGTGCAGGGGGCTGGCAGGGGTTTGCAGGGCAGGGGAGCTGCCGGACCCCGTGGCTGCGCACCGCCTCGGCCCCGCACACCCACAGCCCCTGTGCCTTCCCTGTGCCGCCCAAGCCCCTCACCAGCCCCGCAGGGGCCCGGCCGCTGGCTGCCCCGTGCCGCGGTGCCGAGCCCTACCCTGGGCAGGGGAGCGTGGGCAGCCCCACACCGGCCACGCCACGAGGCACCGAGGCACCGTGCCGGCCGCGGGGAGGGCTGGCGTGGGGGAGCTGCCCCCAGGAACGGCCCCGCTGCTGCCAACCAGGCTGGGGCCAGGGTCCCTGAGGGATGGCGTGGGTGCCTGGCTCCGTGGCACGGCCGGGACGGGCAAGTGCGCGGCGTCGGTGGCATCACGTTGCTTTTGTTTCCCATTTCTCTGTAGCTGTAAGGCCAGGGTGACAGCGGGCTGGGGCGGGCCGTCGCTGGGGTCACTGGTGCTAACTGGTGCTAACTGGAAGCCTCGGAAACCCTTTTGGAGGAGGGTGCAAAGCGTGGCTGGGGCTGGGCAGCGGGCTGAGCCCCCCGTGAGCTGCGCCCCTCCTTCACCGCTGGTAACGGGCAGACCCCGGCGGTGGGTGCTGAGCTGTGCCGGGGCAGCGCCGGGCGCGGGGTGGCTCCGGGGGGGGGTCTCTTTTCCTCAGGGACGGTCGGGGGCAGCGGCCGGGGGAGCCGGGCTGGGGCCAGGTCTCACCCCTGCAGGCGTCGAGCGGTGTCGACGCAGCCCCACACAGTGCAGCGGCGGCTCCTCGCCAGGTCCCACTCATGGAGCCGGGAAGCCACCAGAGATGGGCCGCATGGGGACCGGGGACCAGTGTGGGGTGGCATCTCTGGCTCCCCCCAGCCCCAGCCCCTCTCCCCGATTCCCCAAGGGCAGAGGGGAGCTGCTGGTCGGGGTGATCTGCACCCCCTCCCTCCATGCCCTTCACCCCCAGGGTTTGCGTGGGGAGCCCAGGGCCACGCTGGCGGGACAGAGGGACACTTTTCTATGCACTCAAGCCACGGTACCCTCAGCCCTGGGCTACTCCGGCCAGGGATCTCGACAGCAGCACCGAGCATCTGCCCACCCAGTGCTGCCCTGCTCAGCGCGGGGGGCCTGGCCGCACGGGGGGCACGGGGCAGCCATGGGACCCGCTCCCAGCCCTGGGGCTCGGCTGCCCCCCTGCTGCCCACCCAGCCTACGCCACAGGGGAAGCCAAACCCAGCGCCCCGGTGCCGGTGGCACCTCTGGGATGGCACCACCTGCCCCCCAGGACCGTGGCGAGGGGGCGCGACCCGGGGCCGAGCCAGGCGCTGTGGGATGGGGGCAGCTCCAGGGCCACTCGAGCTCCCAGTGGGGACGGGGGTCCTGGTCCCCGGGGGTGTCACCCCCGGGGCTGGCAGTGGGGTCACCCCAGCTTCAGGGAGAGGGGAGAGGTTTGGGCTGGGGCCCGACCCCATGCGCCCTCAGCCGGGGCCATTTGTTCCCAGCGGGGGCTGCCGGGGGGTCTCGGCCACCTCCCTGGCCCCCTCCGGCACCGGGACCTGGCGGCCGCTGTCACGTACTGTAAATACTCTGTGTGCCACCTTCTTCTCTGGGACCCCTGGCGCGGGCAGGGGGGCGAGTGGGAGGCTGGGGTCCGTACTGAGACTTTTTTGTATACCACAAACTTTTTGTATATTTTTAATTTTGCTGCAACATGAGATATTAAATTCATTTCAATAAGCCCTGCCTGTGGGAACCTATCCTTGCTGGCACCTCCAGCTTCACACCCCGGGCTCTGCAGCGGGGCAGGGTGCTGCCCCTCTGTCCCGGGGTGCTCGGGGGTGCTGGGGGACTGAGCAGGATGTCTGCCTGTCCGGGGTGGGTGGCCCTGGCCGGTGTTGGCCCCGGCGTGGCGGCCGGCAGGGAAGGGGTGCGTGGGCAGGATGCAGCGTGCTGGGGAGGAAGCCGAAGCTGCAGGACGTGGCCGCTGCCGGCCAACCTCCTCCCAGCTGGAGGCCCTGATCCCCGGCCGACCCCCAGACCCACGGCGGGCTCGGGCCCCATGGGTGGCCATGGGGACGGGGTGCTGGGTGCAGCTGCACGGGCTCCTGCTGGTGTTGCTTCCCGTGCCGGGGCTCTGCATGGGCAGGGCAGGATGGGGGCAGCAAGGGCTGGGAGCCCCCAGCGCTGCCTCACGAGGATGAGGATGGGGCTGACCACAGGGCAGCGGAACCAGCCCCAGGCCCAGGGGGGAGCCCTGCTGCAGCGAGGGGCAGGGGCTGCTCCGCAGCCAGGTCCTGCGGGCACCCCCAGTCCCAGCCCCAGCGCCTGCTCCGGTCCCATCCCAGCCCCTGCCTCTGCCCGAATCCCAGCCCAGTCCCAGCCCAAGTGCCACCCCTAGCCTTAGTCCCAGCCCTAGTCCCAGTCCAAAGCCCTGCTCTGGTCCCATCCTAGCCTACTTCAGCCCCTGCTTCTGCCCAAGTACCAGCCCAGCCCCAGTCCTAGTCCCAGCCCCAGTCCCAATCCCAATCCCAATCCCAGTCTCAGTCTCAGTCCTAGTCCCAGTCCCAGTCCCACTCCCAATCCCAGTCCCAGCCTCAGTCCTAGCCCCAGCCCAGCCTAGGCCAGCCCAGTCCCAGCACCCCCCCAGGAGGGGCAGGAACTCACATCCCAGCCATCCTGGTGGAGTTTCCGACACAGGAAAACGCAGCGGCGCCGCACGGGGCGGTGGGGACGGCCGTGCAGGAAGGCAGCGCCGCGGCCCCACCATGGACTGCGAGGCCAAGAAGGGGAAGAAGGTGCGTGGGCCTGGGGCTGGCATCCCGGAGGGCTGGCGGGAGGGTGGCAGCAGGCGAGACTCATGGGGATGGCAGGACGAGGGGCCCCGCACCCCGTCCCACGGCACAGCGAGGAGAGGTGGGGTCCCCACTCGCTGCCCCCCAGACCGCCCAAATGGTGCAAATTTGGGATCAGCGAGCCGAGAGGTGCCCAGCCCCTCCTCGGGTGCTGGGTGCCCACAGACCCCGCACATGGGTGCCAGGGTTGGGTGCCCAGTGCTGACGCGTGCCGGTGCCCGCTCTCCTTGCCAGGGCTTTGTGTCGCCCATCAAGCGGCTGGTTTTCCCCAAGGCGGCTCGGAGGCCAGCGCTCCGCAGCAGCGTCTACCGACGGCCGCTGCACTCGGTGCCCCTCTACCCCCCCGACTACCTGATCGACCCCCAGATCCTGCTGCACGACTACGTGGAGAAGGAGGTGAAGGTAAGGGGGTGGGGGATCCCCGGGGATGTCCGGGGTCTCTGCCCGTGCACGGCGGGGGGGACAAGGCCACCACACCATGCTGAGAGCCACCACCCGCGGTGGCCAGGAGGGTCCTGGTTCCCTCCCTGCCCGAGCAACACCCAGGGAGGGTGGGCGGGCTGGGGGTGCACTGAGGACCCCCCATTGCAGGATCTCCCTGCACCCCAGGGAGATGCACCCTGCCTGTGTGGATGTGGGTGCTCCGGGGGAGGCTGTGGGCCACGGGGTGGGGATGATGCGTGCCCCAGCCCCCTGGCCCCAGCCTCCCCAAGCCACCCTGGCTTTTGTGTCCCCCCCCAGTTTTTAGGCCACCTGACATGGGTGACAGCCTCCCTGAACCCCTCCAGCCGGGATGAGGTGCTGCAGCTGCTGGACACAGCCAGGGTAAGAGGGGTCCCGAAGCCCCCCCACCCCCAGGAGTGCCCCCCGGCGCTGCCCAGAGGGTGGGTGCCAGGTGCCCCATGCTGCTGGGTGCCCCGCGCCCCTGGCACACGCTCTGCCCTGCAGCAGCTGAAGGAGCTGCCGCTGCAGACGACGCCGGAGCAGGACAGCATCCTCAGCCTCTCTGCCCGCTGCCTGCTGCTCACCTGGCGCGACAACGAGGAGCTGATCCTGCGCATCCCCACCCACGAGATTGCTGCGGCGTCCTACCTGCGTGATGACGCCCTGCATCTCCTCATCCTCAAAACCGGTGCGGGTGTCCTGCCAGGGCCACCGGCTGGGGCTCAGCCAGCCCTGAGCACCCTGGGTCCCCAGGGCACGGTGGGCCGAAGGCCCGGGGGGGTGAGGAGGAGGTGCTGAGTTCGGCCAGGGCAGCAGCCTGGTCGGAGCACAAAAGCCCCCCTGGCTCTTTGAGGGGCTCGGCAGGGGTCTGCTTCCCCAGGGCTGGAGGGGGGCACTGCTGGGGCTCCCTGCCATCCCTGCTCCATAGGGGTCCCCAGCCTCCGGCTTCCCGCTGCCCCGGCAGGCAGGTCCCAGCTGCGCTCCCAGTTGCCATTAACGGCAGGAGGAGAGGAGGCTGGAAGCGACCCCCATCCCGTCCCCCCTTGCACATGGAATCCCAGAGGGGCGCAGGGGCTCCAGCGCTTTGATCAGCAAACCCGGGCTCAGCTGCCAGCTGCAGGCAGGGACCCCGGGGAGGGAGCTGCACCAGGCTGAGCTCCAGCCTGCACACGGAGCAGTCCCCTAATCCCCTGCCCCGCTGCCCCTAATGCCCCTGCCCCAGGACCCCTGCCCCCAACCCGCTGGGACTCCCCTGTCCCCACCCCACCACCCCCATCCCTCTGCATCCCACCGGGCC
>VZTL01065477.1:22988-38045 GCA_013400535.1 Scopus umbretta | reverse complement strand
CCCAGGCCTGGGAGGGGCCCCCGTCCCTGCCGGAGCGCACCCCGAGGTGTCCCCGGCCGGCATGCCGGAGGCGTTCCCCGCCGAGAAGCGGCCGGGGGGCTCGTGGCCGGAGGGTGGGCGGCTGGGGGGCCCGATGGAGCGGCGGCACACCATCTGCAGCCTGGACTGGCAGGCAGCGCGNGGGCGGCCCTCGGGCAGCTGGGAGCGGCGGCAGCCCTGCGGCGGCAGCTGGGAGCGAAGGCAGGCTGGCACCGCCGGCGGCAGCTGGGAGCGCGGCACCGGCTTTGGCAGCTGGGAGCGGCGGCATGCCGGCAGCAACCCCCTGGACCCCCAGGAGCCCTGCCCTGACGCCTACTCCAACCTCGTCATCCTCGCTGTGCCCAACAGGGTGAGTGGCCCCGGCACACGGCCACCCGCCGGCACACGGCCGCCCGCCGGCACGCACCCACCCACCCACGTACCCACGCTCCCTCCCGCTCCAGGACGCCGGTGAGGAATCCTGCGCGCTCATCTGCCAGGTCTTCCAGATCATCTATGGGGACCAGAGCATCGAGTGCGTGGACCGCGCTGGGTACCACTACACCTCCACGCCCACGCGGCCCTGGCTCTCCAGCAGGAGTGAGTGGCCGGGGACGGCACGGGGATGCCGAGGGGCGGCACGGGGCTGATGGGCAGGGGTGTGCGGGCACAGCGCGGGGGCCAGGTGCCATGGCAGAGGCTTGGCCCCATTCTCAGACCTCGGCTCTCCCTCCCCAGGCGAGAGCTGCCGCACGGATGGGACGTACGGCTACGACGCCGACTTCAGCTGCTGCAGCTCCTTGTGAGTCTGGCTCTCCCCAGGGTGCCCCCGCACTGGGGTGGGTGCCTGTCCCGGCTGCAGAGATGCCCCAGCCCTGCCCAACGGTGGGTGCTGTGCAGCTGGGGGGGGCAGACGGACACATGAGGGGTGCTGGGACACGCTCACCCCCATCGTCCCACAGCAATGGCTCCCATGAGACCTTTGAAGCGTATTACAGCGGTGCCTCCTCACCCTCCTTCCACCGGTCCCACCACAGCCTGGCCACCGCCTGCAGCGGCAGCGACCAGAGCGGCACAGGGCTGGAGCAGCTGCAGGACTACATGGTGACGGTGCGGGCGTGGGGACAGGCGAGGGGCCCTGCTCCGTGCCGGCAGCTGGGGAGGGGTCGGGTGGGCAGGGCTGAGCCCCCCGCACCGGTGAGCAGCCGGCGGGGTGTGGAGTGGGGTGGTTGGGGCTGTGCACTGCTGGTCTCCCCAGCCCCGACCCGTCCCTGTGACCCTGCAGCTGCGCAACAAGCTGTCACCACAGGAGATCCAGCAGTTCGCCCTCCTGCTCCGCGAGTACCGCCTGGGCACGCCAGTGCGGGAGTACTGCGCCGAGCTCCTGCGCCTCTACGGGGACCGCAGGAAATTCCTCCTCCTGGGTGAGTGCCTGGGCTCCCGCTGCAGCCTCCCTGTGTCACCGTGACACCCTAGCGGTGTCTGTGCACCCCTTGGGGACGGGCTGCTGGTGCTGGGTGGGCGCCGGGGGGGTGTTGGGACCTCTCTGCTTGCAGGGGACAGGATGGGACGAGCCTCGCTGCAAGCAGCCGGTGGGGCTGGCTGGCATCGCGCCCCAGCGCTGCCCACCCGGGCAGGGTCACCCCGAGGCTCACGGTGCCCGTGGCAGGCATGAGGCCCTTCATTCCCGACCAAGACATCGGATACTTTGAGACCTTCCTGGAGAGCATCGGCATCCGGGAGGGCGGGATCCTCACCGACAGCTTCGGCCGCATCAAGCGCAGCATGAGCAACACGTCGGCCTCAGCTGTGCGCAGCTACGACAGCTGGTCCCTGCGCTCCGAGTCAGAGTCCTTCAACCGCATGATCACGGACATCACCCACGACATTGAGGCGTTGGCGCGCGACGAGGAAGAGGAGGAGGAGGAAGAGGACAACTACCTGTGAGGGAGTGCCGAAACCCGGCGGTCCCCTCCCTGCTCATTGATGCGGTGCTGCACCTCCAAGTCCAGACTTGCCAGGTGCCCAGCTCTGCCCCAGTGCCTGGGACGGGGGATGTTGTCCTCCGTTTTGTCACCGCGGGAGGGGACAGGGGCTCCGCACTGCCCTGGCAGCTCTCGGCAGGGCTGAGGGCATTGAAGGGCAGCTGTGGTGGGGAGGAGCCCCCAGCCGGCAATGCCATGTGCTGTAATTTCTGCAGATTGCAATTAAATGCCGGGAGTGGGAGTGGAGCAGGTTCTTCCCCAGGGAAGGGGCATGCCGGGGTGGGGGCAAGCTGGGGCAGGGGGGGGCTGCTCGCACCCCTGCCAGGCACCATGCCACCGCTGGGCTGGGCACCCTGTCCACCCCGGTGCCACACGCAGGTTGCTCCCGGAGTTGGGGAGCTCCCGGCTGTGTGGGGGATGCTCCCAGAAGCGTGGGATCCTGGGGAGCTCAGAGCAACGTGGGGGGCCAGCGAGGGTGTGCTGGGATGGGGGGGCTGGCGGCCACGGCTGAGCCGCTCCTGCCTGCGCTGCCGGCCTGGGCACACCCCGGTAAAGCATTCACCTTCCAACACGGGGGGTGCGGCAGGGAAGGCTGTTCTGCCAGGGAAGCGCCAGGGAAGCACCCGGGAGCCCCCGCAGCCCCGGGGGTGCCCTGAGCGGGGGCTGCCAGCACAGCGTCCCCCGTCCTGCTGCCGAACGCCCCGGTGCAGGGCAGGGCTGGGGGACACTGAGAGGCAGGCCGTGCCGCGGGCAGCCGTCCCCTGTTCCTGTGAGCCACGGCCCTGCGACACCCGGCCAGCTGCGGGGCGCGGGTGTTTCACAAAAGGAAGTTCCTGCCCCGGCACCCGGCTTCCTGCAGCCCTCCCGCCGCCGAGGGACGGGGCTGCGCTCCCCGCTGGCTGGCTGGCCCCCAGCTGGTGGCCACCGACCACTGTCCAATGTCCCGTGGGCGATGACCCCGAGCCGACGTCCCCTGGCCACTGTCCCCCAAGCCGACAGCCCCCGGCCGATGTGCCCCCAGCCACTGTCCCTCAGCGGGGGCTGCGGGACGGCGCTGCAGCCCCTGGTCGGTGCGTGGGCAGGCAGATGTTGGGGCTACTGGCAGCAACTTATTTTGCCTCTTAAAAAATTTACATATGCAAATCCTCATGCAGGTGAAGCGCTCCTAGGCCTGGCTGCTTCCTCCGACGCTCCTGAGCCAGAGCAGGGGCTGGGCCCGGCCGTGCCTGCCCGCAATGGTCGGCGTCACGGTGGAGCCGCGGGTCCCTTTGCTGCTGCCGTCCCCATCCCAAATTCAGGGGTGCTCTGGGTGAAGCAGATCAAAGGCTGGAGCGCTGCGGGGCTGCAGAGGGGGCCCGGAGGGACCTTGGCACGGGAACACCAGGGCCAGGAGAGACGCAGCAAAGCCCATGCCCCCCCCAGCCCCTCCGAGCTGGGCTGCACAGCGCGAGCCCCGTGCCCTGCACCCCGCTGTGTCCTGCGCCCCCCATGCCCTGCACCCCGTCACGGGGCAGCGCTCGCGGGGTTCCCCTTTTCTCCTCCCTGGGGACAGAGAGCCAGGCTCACACCCTGGCGGCCTGCGCTCACCCGCTGCCCCCGCTGCCGCCACGGCGAGGAAACAGCGCGGGGGCTGCGCCGGGCCCCAAATCCCCGCGGGCTGCCGGGTGAGAGCAGGGCCCTGGCACCCATCGGGAGGACGTAAAAGCGACCCCGGTGGCAGCGGGGTCCCCGCGGGGCCGGGCCGGGATGTCCCTGCGGGCAGCGCGGGCGCCCTCGGCGGCTGGTCCTGCTGCCGTCGGGCCGCGGGGGTCCCGTGCGGTGCGTGAGTGCCCGCCTCGGCTGCGGGGGCGCGGGGCTGCGGGCAGCCGTGCTCCCGGAGCGGTGGGCTGCCCGCGCCCCACCCGGTCCCCGTGGCTGGGGACAGCCCCACGGGCTGCGGGACGCGGCTCTCCAGGGTGGGACGCGCCAGGAATGGCTGCTCCCGCCGGCCTTTTCCCTGTGCTGGCAGGCCTCGGCACCCTGCCGCGGGAGCCGGCAGGCAAGGCATGGCCACACGGTCAGCGCGTGTAGCGGCGGGCCGGGATGCCAGGGCGCTGGGTGGCTGCGGGGCTCTCGGCCCCCCGGGGGGTGTTTGTGCTTTGTAGGGCCAAATGCTGCGACCCAGTGTGGGACAGGCACAGCAAATACTTGCTGCGGTGCTGGCAAAGGCCGTGGCCGAGTTTCAGCCAGGCTCCCGGTGGGTTTGTGAGGATGGATCCAGCGCTGGGCTTTGCCAGCGGCCGGTCCCAAGCCTGAGCCCGGGGTACCACTGGCGAGGGGGACGCGCTGCCTGCGGCCACCGCTGCTGCTCCTGCTCTGCCCTGGGGAGCGGGGCTGGCCCAGGCTTCAGCACACTTTGGGAAGGACAAGGGGCCGTGGGGTGGCTGGGAGGTGACAGCGACGTCCCTTGAGAGCCATGGGAGCGAGGCGGTGCTGCTGGTGCCCGGCTGCTCCCCCAGCAAGGCTGGTGGTGCTCTGCACGTCGCAGGGCCTCGCTCAGCCCTGAGCTTCCTCCTTCGCTGTCACCGCCGGCACCTTCTCCTTTCTCTGTGCCGAGATCTTCCCCGGACAAGGGAAGTGCCTTTGCAGGGGTTTTCCCCTGCGCCCACTGCTTCTGGCAGCACATTTTCCTGCTTATGTTTCTTGGGGAGCTGGAGAAAGTTGAGCATTTGCATTCGCCCTGGGCCAGTGGCTGTTTGAGGCAGCTCCACCCTGGCAGAGAGCAGCCGGCGAGTATGGTGAAGAGCGGTGACCCGCGGCAGCGCAGGGGACGCAGATGCGCCGAGGGACAGGGAGCCCCGAGCTGCGGGGGGGCCCCTCCAGGACAGGGGTCCTGCTTTGCAAAGAGGCTCTTTCCCACCATGATGCTGAGTGCCCGCACCCCCCGCTGGGGAAGGCCTTTTCGGGGAAGGGCTGCAAAGCCGCTCTGTGGCACACCGCCGTGCCCCTCCGTGGCACACCGCCGTGCCCCTCGCCAGGCACCCTGTCACCCTGCGGCTGTCACCGACTTCGCCTCTGTGGAGGGAGCGGAGCCCTCTCTGCCCTCGGCAGCGCAGCCGGGTGGGCACCGGGGCCCCGTGCCATGCGCTGGTGCCCTCTGTGCCAGGCGGGAGCTGCTGGGAGTGGGGCTGGAGCGGGACTTTCGCCTCTCTTGCAATGCCTTCACTTCCCCTCCTTTGGCTGCAGGATGGGTTGCGTGAAGTCGAAAGAAGCTCGTGTCCAAGAGATGATAAAAACTGAGCCCGAGCCCGGCCCCAGCCTCCAGCAGGACCATTACGTGAGGGACCCCACGGCTGCCAACAAGAGGGTGAGATGAAGCTGCTGGCCAAGCCGGGGCTGCGGGCTGAGCCATCGCAGGGGCTCAGCCTCTCTCCTTGCCCCAGCCAGCACCGAGAGCAGGGCCGGCTGCAGGCGCTGGCAGCGCCCATGCCCCAGGGCAGCGGGCCTGGCCGTGGGATGGGAGCGCAGAGTCCGGCCCAGCTTGTGCTGGGGCAGGCACAGAGCAAACCTGATGGGAGTCAAGGAATTATGGAAAAAGAGAGAGAAAAGTGAAGGTGTTTGGGAGGGTGCAGAGATGCTGGTGCTGGCCCAGTTGGCACCTTGGGCAGTGCCAGTGTTGCCCGTTGGGTGCCCTCCTGCCCCTGCCGCTTGCGGCTGGGGGCCAGGGCTGTGGTGAGGCCAAAACCCCCATACGGTACAGGTCTCTTCCACCCACAACATCACTCTCTGGTTTCTGTCCCGCTTTCCAGAGCAATAATGTCCCCGGTGCGGCCATGCCCCTGCCTGAGGATGGGGGGCTGCAAGGTACAGGGGGGCTGCAACGTGGGTGCATAGGGTGGGAGCGTGCAGGGGGAGTGTGGCCACATCCTCTCCAGCCTGGGTCGAGCGCTGCTGGTCCTGGCGGGATGGGAGCTCTGGGCTTTCTGGAAGACCAGATGTGGTCATGGCACGATGCAGATGGAGGTGCTGCGTGCTGTGGGGGTCCTGGCCAGTGTCCTGGCTGCACGTGGCAGGGGTGGCCAGGCGCCCCATCCCAGCACAGGGAGGGGTGCCCAGGGAGCTCCCTCGCTGCAGGCTCGGGGGACAGCGTGGTGCTGGCACTCTACGACTATGAGGCGATGTGCGCTGGGGACCTGAGCTTCCAGAAAGGGGAGCGACTGAAGGTGCTGGAGGAGTAAGTGCTGCCAGTGTCCCCCTGCCCTGGGGTCTCCTGAAGGCTTGCATGGCCCTGCTGTTTTTTTTTTTTCTGGAATTTGCTCCTGGAGGAGCTCGCGGTGCCCAGTGCCAGGTGCTGTAGGCCGACCCAAAGCCGTTTCTGTCGCAGGTCAGGGGAGTGGTGGCTAGCACAGTCACTGGTGACAGGGCACGAAGGCTTCATCCCCAGCAACTACGTTGCCCGAGCTGACTCGCTGGAGACAGAGGAGTGAGTCCGTCCCTCGGTGGCACATCCCAGCCCTACGCGGTCCCCTGCTGCCCCGCCGTATCTTTCCCCGTTCCTGCCCCCAGCCCTGACCCACACCAGCCTTAGCTCTCCCAGCCCCGGCAGTGTTCGCTGGTTCATTTGTTTCTGCTGCAGGTGGTTTTTCAAGGGCATCAGCAGGAAGGACGCAGAGCGGCAGCTCCTTGGTCCCGGGAACGTGATCGGGTCCTTCATGATTCGGGACAGCGAGACGACAAAAGGTCCGGAGGGGTGCCTGCAGCGCGGTGGTGGGGAGCGGCTGCCCCAGAGGAGCCTCCGTCACCCACACTTGCCTGGCAGAGGAGCTCGGGAGTTGCCCCCCAGCCCGGGGGCTCTGCTTTGCTGCTGGGCAGGGACTGGGGATCCCGTGCTCCTGCTGCGGGCGTCTCCGCAAGAGCCCATGGTGCTGCCACGTGTGCGAGCCCTGTGGTGGGGTCGGGAGGGAGGTGCTACTTGAGGCAAACTTTTGGTGTTTGGGGTGCAGTGTAGCTGGCTTCATGGCTGGGGCTGGGGGGGGCGGCGGCAGCATGGTGGGGATGGGTGCTGCAGTTGTGGCTCTGCTGGGGGATGGCACCGCGCGTGCCGTGAGCGCGGGATGGCCGGGCGCCGCGGGGATGTGCCCTCCGCTCGGGGGCTGGCAGCTCACCCCTCCCCGAACAGGCTGCTACTCGCTGTCGGTGCGGGACGGGGACGACATGCAGGGTGGCACGGTGAAGCATTACAAGATCCGGACGCTGGATAGCGGCGGCTTCTACATCTCCCCGCGCAGCAGCTTTGATACACTGCAGGAGCTGGTCCAGTACTACAAGGGTGAGCCCTGGGTTTCCTGGCCCCCTCATCCTGGACAGGACTTTGTCCCCGAGCCGAGCAGCTGCCGGGCAGCCGGGGGCGTGCAGAGGCCGAGGGGCTCCTCTCTGTCCCCGCTGGGCTCCCGCCGTGGCCCCAGCTGTGACACGCAGCGACTCCTGGACCGTCCCCTAGCACGGTGTCTGGCTTGCTGGCCGTCACAGCCATGGGTGTCCATGTCCCCAAACGCCCACAGTGCCCAGGACTCCCCCTCCCTGGGAAGTCTGGTGCCCTGGCTATGCCGGCACGGTGCACTAATGCCCAGCAGAGCGATGCCGGCGGGGCCGGGCTGCAATGGCTGGTGTTCGACGCGTGCCCAGTGTTTGCAGTGGGGCACGTGGTGCCAAGACGTGCCCTGCAGCCACAGAGTCTGTTGTGGGGTCTGCTTCAAAGCACAAAGTGGCCGGTGAGACAGGCTGGCTGACGGCTCTCGGCACTCCCCGGCAGGGCAGAGCGACGGGCTGTGCCAGAAGCTGACCTACCCCTGCTGCGTGCCCAAGCCGCAGAAGCCCTGGGAGAAGGATGCGTGGGAGATCCCTCGGGAGTCTCTGAGACTGGAGAAGAAGCTGGGAGCTGGACAGTTTGGAGAAGTGTGGATGGGTGAGAGCGAGAGGGAGGCAGCTGGGAGGAAGATGAGGGTGATGGTGGAGGAGGGAGGGTAGGGGATGGGAGAGGAGGTGGAGGGATGGTGGGGTGGAAGAGGCAGGGAGGGAGCGACCTGCGGGAGAGGAGCATGGGGAAGTGGAGGTGGCCCTGGCCTTAATGCAGGGACTGCATGGGGCTGGGCGCGTGGGGACAGCCCTGGGCTGCGCGTGGTCTCCAGCCCTCATGCAGCAGCTCTGTCTGCAGGAGTGGGTGCTTTGGCTCCCAAATCCAGTGCTCCCAGTGCCTGGGTACTGGGCAAGCTGGCAACGGTCTGTCGTGCCGTCCCGCAGCTACCTATAACAAGCACACCAAGGTGGCGGTGAAGACGATGAAGCCGGGAAGCATGTCCGTGGACTCCTTCCTGGCAGAGGCGAACCTGATGAAGACGTTGCAGCACAACAAGCTGGTGAAGCTGCACGCAGTCATCACCAAGGAGGAGCCCATCTACATCATCACCGAATTCATGGAGAAAGGTGCTGCCTGTGTCCCTGCGTGATCGCCGCGGGCCAGGCGGCAGTACCCGGGGTGCCCCAGGGATGGTGCGGGATCAGCCCCTCCTGCATCCCCGGGGTTGGCCGTGGGCTCTGCGCTGGCTGCTGGGGCACTGGGAGCGGAGCCGGCTCCTGCCACTGCATGTCAGGGTGCTGGGCAGGGGGATGCGGTGGCAGCCCTGGGAGAGGGAGGGATGGGGACTGGGGGCAGACGAGGAGGAGCGCTCCACAAGGCAGGAGGGAGCCTGCAGCGGGGCTTGCTCCTCCGCCCAATCCATGGGAGCGGGGTGGGGAGGTCAGGCGTGTTTCCTGACCGAGTCCCTGCGTCGTGCTCGACCCCCCGGGACCCTGTGCCACCCCGAGGGTGGGCGCAGGCTCTGGCTGAGCTGTCAGCGCTGGCACCCTTCCCGGTCCGCAGGGAGCTTGCTGGATTTCCTGAAGAGTGACGAGGGGAACAAGCAGCCGCTCCCAAAGCTAATCGACTTCTCTGCCCAGGTGAGGAGGGAGCGGACCTTCCCCAGCTCCCTGCTCCCCCTTGCCCCTGAGAAGGGTGAGCGGGGGGCTCGAGGAGCCCAAGAATGTACCTGGGACTTGGGCAGTGCCTTGTTTGAACAGGCAAACATCGAGGGGGGGGGTGGTGGTGGGGATGCAGGAAAGGAGGCAGTGAGGTTTCCCTGGGGCGCTGCCCTTGCACCCTGCGGGCAGCCGGCTGCCTGCTCGCCCTGCAGGTCCAGCTGCCTGCGCAGCAGCAGATGTCTGTGAAAGGAGAAGTGGGGGCTTCCTTCCTGCTAGCCCGCTAACTGCAGCACAGTGCCTCACCGGAGCTGCACCGAGCCCGGAGGGTTTTGGCCAGGCTGCTCCTTCTGAGGAGCCAGGAAATCTGGGTCTTCTAAGGCCGCTGTGGTTTCTGCAGCCCTGCGATGCCGTTGTGTTTTTTGGAAGTTGCGGGAGTTGAGGGTTGGAGCTTGTTTTCCCCGCTCACATTCGCACAGTCCCTTCTCCAAGGGTGCGCAGATGCTGGTCGGCGTGACCTGTCTGAGCCCAGGGCTCCCTAGGGAGCAGCCATGGCAAAGCTATTGATTTCTATCCATTGCTGCTGATGTGGCAGTTACCTGCAAACAACACGCTCTGTGCGATAGAGCCTCATCTGCAAACTTTGCGAAAGCCCCAGAAAACCCCGCGCAGCCGCACGCCCAGCCCGTGCCCCCCCGGCACCAGCCGCGCCGCTCCAGGGCAGCGTCTCGCACCCGCTCGGGCAGGACCCACCGACGGCTGTGGCAGGGATAAGCTTCGTATGCTTAACGTGAACTCTACAGCCCGAGCATTTTGCTGCATTCACAGTGCCTGGGGGATTGAGCTGGGCACGGTTTCTAGAAGGGAGCGCAGCGTGTTATGTCACCCCACAGCAATGCCTACGGGAGGTTTGTGGTTCATTAAAATCATCTACCTGCCAAAGGGCTGTCACGGGCTGGGGGAAGGCAGCTGGAGAGGCAGGAGGACTCGGTGAAAATTGTTTTGGGGATACTTTCAGGAGCTGATTTTGAGTACAGCTGAGCGTGCTGTTATACATCTAGCTTCATGTGTGCAACCATTTGTGCAACCACTGTCTTGCCCCTGCTGCTTCTGCAGTGTCCCCAGATGCTGGCTGAATCCAGGGACTCCTTGAGCTAAGCTTGGTACCGCTAGGAAATAATTCGTAGGGGTACCTGTGCAACAGGAAAGCCAGGATAGGAGCCCAGGGGCTTAGACCGGGTCACTGGCTACTCGAGCTGGCTGTGCCAGGGTCTGCTGATCAGCTGTGCACTCGTGCACGCCATCTGTTCCCAGCAAGCTGGCTCTTGCAAACCGCCCGGCTTGGCTCCGTGGCTCAGAGGGGCTGCTTTCTGCAGCACTGAGAAGCAAGGGCTGAAGCGCTTTCATGGGCAGGCAGCGGGCAGGCAGGCAGGCAGCTCACAAGCTTGACGCCCAGGTTTGTGCTGGGGCTGAGTCACTGCGAGCAAAACTGTGTCTGCGGTCATGGAAATAATCCTTCCCCTCTTGCAGTACTTGTTAACTTCTGTATTTTGTGTGGAGAGCTCTGTGAGCAACCGCACCTCACCCTGGCCCGGCTTGTGCAGGTGTGACAGGGCCTGGGGGACTGTCCCCTCTGGCTGCCCCGGCCCCTTCCCCTCCCGGGTGCTGGTAGCACCCAGGCGTGGGATAATCTGGCACAAAGCTGGGGGCTGTTTGCGCGCGCACCAGGTCACCTCTGCACTGATCGGGGCTAATAGCTGCACACACAGCCACTGAGTGGCAGAGCCTTGGGAAGAAGGAGCTGGGGGGCATCTTGGGGGTCGTCACAGCCGTCCTGCCCCCGGGCAGGACTGAGTCTTCACAAACTAACCTGGAAGGCCGCAGGCATCTCCCCACCCTCCTCGGGAGCCCCACCACCGTGCTTTTCTGTCCTCACCAAGGAAGCTCTGCAATGCTGGCCGACCCTCACTGCAGCAATTAACGTCCATTTATTGCTCCCTTGGCGAGGAGAGAGGATGATTTTCTCCCTGCTTCTCTCAAGCAGTTGCTGATGTGCTTGGAGACTGGGCTCACGTCTTCTCTGAACAGAGAATGATTTACCAGAGCTTCAGGTCTGCATGGCTCCAGATGAAGCAGTTACACCTTGCCCTGGGGAATCCACAGACGTTGCTCGTGAGCACGTCAGCTCCCTGGATGCCAGTTCTCGCTGCTTTTCTCACACAGGGCCTTAAATGGGTCGTGCTGGGCTGGTCACCCCAACCCTGACCTCTTCTGCAGGGGATTCCCTGCATGGAGAGCGGTTCCCGTGCAGGAGAGTCAGTCACATCTCCCACTGTGATTCAGCCCCCTTTCACCCCCTTCCCAAGCGCTGGCCAGCAGCAGTTAACCTCTTTCCATTTCTGGTAACAGTCACGTTGGGGAGGCTGTGTTATTTCAAACAGCCTCTTTGCATTTTTCTCTTTCCCCTTTTTACAGATTGCAGAAGGAATGGCTTTTATTGAGAAGAGGAACTACATCCACAGAGACCTGAGAGCTGCCAATATTCTGGTGTCGGCAATACTGGAGTGCAAGATTGCAGACTTTGGACTGGCCAGAGTCATTGAAGACAATGAGTACATGGCCCGGGAAGGTGCGGGAGCTGCTGGGGGCGTCTGGCCGCTTTCTGAGATGGTGGAGGGCTGTGGGATCCCCTCAGAGCCACTTCCCAACTGTAACCTTGGTGGCAAGGACCCTGGGAGGGACGTGATGTGTAAACAGGCAGATGAGGGAAGCTGGTCTCATTTGCATCACTTCACATCTTCCTCTTCTGTTCGTTTTTTTTCTTGTTCACCACATTTCACCACCAGTTTCTCGGCATTTGAGAGCTCAGGTTTCCCATTGAATGTCTTTGTCCAGGTGCCAAGTTTCCCATTAAATGGACTGCACCAGAAGCCATCAACTACGGATCTTTCAGTATAAAATCAGACGTCTGGTCCTTTGGGATCCTCCTGACCGAGATCATTACCTATGGGCGCGTCCCATACCCAGGTAAGGAGGTGAAATCCCTCCTCTGATCTGGTTCCAAGCGACATGCTCCACCTCCTGGGCCCCATCCGTGGGATCCGTTTCTCCATGAAGTTAGATTGCTG
Source organism: Scopus umbretta (assembly GCA_013400535.1). NCBI lineage: Eukaryota > Metazoa > Chordata > Aves > Pelecaniformes > Scopidae > Scopus > Scopus umbretta. Next base: position 25,921 of record VZTL01065477.1, on the reverse strand, counting down.
AAACCAGAGGGAATGGTGAGAAATCTGAATCTCACACTGGGAGCAGAGCACAAGATCTCAAGATGGCAGTTCTGTCTGTGAGCCGTGGAGAGGAGCCCAGAGCACGAGACAGTCTCCAAGCAGCCTGCACCACTCATTTAGCTGCACCTACTGGGCGCCAGCTATTTTCACTGACCTGAAATCCACGTTGGTGGACGTGGGCCCCTCTCCTCAGTTTCCACAAAGCAGAGCTGGGACATCTCCTCTGGGGAGCCCATGAAATGAGTCCAGGTAGTGATGACTTTGGGGTGCCCATTGCTTTGGGGAGAAGGGCAGCTACTGTATATACTGCCTTAGGGCTGATCCTGCAAGGAGGTCCTGAGCTCCTCCAGCTCTGTGAGAAACCAACAGTAGTCAGGATCTCTAAAAGATCTGCTCTCTCTCTTTCTAAAATAGAAGATCACGTTTTTAATGTGAGAGGGTAAGTGACTTGCCCCTGGCTGTGCTTCGTGTCCCTGAGAGAGCAGGTACACACACCACAGGTTCCTGGCTCATGGGTTTGTGTCACAGCACTAACACGTGGGTTTTTCTGCCTCCTGCAGATGAAGCATGTTTGGAAGTAGCACATCTGTTCAGGGCTGATAGCTGGGCCAGATGTTTTTGGGAAGGCTCGAACAATCTGTAAATCATCACCATTGGGAACCACCCTCTATTTTATACTAATTGTTTCTTTGTTTTCCATGGGAAATAATTCTGTAGAAGAAAAGTAAAAGTTGCCGCAAACCGACCGACCATGAAGGATGTGGGGTGGCATAAAGGGTTGTTGGGGAAGGGCCAATTCCGCCATCACGCTAACTTATTTTTATCAGTGACACAGGAAGGAATGGCTCATTAAAGACTCAGCGGATGGAGCAGTGTAGCATTTATTTCGTGGAAATTTGTACACAACAATTGTAATTCCCATCTGATCTGCTCAACTGGGGTACAACTAACTCTCCATCTTGCTTGTTTGCACGCTTCCCTGACCGGGAGTAGGAGTTCTCCCTTCCCAACCCCTCTAACCTGTCATTTTTCTTCCTAGTGATGTTGCCCAAAGGGTGGGTAGTTTTGGGTTTGGGCGGTTTTTGCCTTTTAAAGAAATCAGTGACAAACCATGAAACGTTCACCTGTCCTGCCCTGTTTCTCCAGGGATGTCAAACGTGGAGGTGATCAGGGCCCTGGAGCGCGGGTACCGGATGCCCCGCACAGAGAACTGCCCCGAGGAGCTGTATGACATTATGATGAGGTGCTGGAAGACCAAACCGGAGGATCGTCCCACCTTCGAGTACACGCAGAGCGTTTTGGAGGATTTCTTTACTGCAACAGAGAGCCAGTATCAGCAGCAGCCATAATGCAGGAAGCTTGGTGAAGACAGCGGATGCCCCACACTATGCCTGCCATGTTAGCGGCAGCGAGCACACGCACCCTGCTCTTCCCTGTCCCACTGGTGATCTGCCTGTGCACGCCTTCCTCTGCCAGCCTGGCCCAGGAACCAGAGCCTTCCTGGCATAGCTGGGCTGGAAGCGGGAGCAGGAGGCAGCCACGCTCAGGCCAGCCGTCCAGGGCTGCCGGATGGAGGGAGAAGCGACGCGGGGCCATACCTTACCTTGTGCCTTTCACACGTGCTTGAGCGCCTGCGTGGCATCTGCTCCGGGAAGCCCTGGCTGGATGGGGGTTGCCTGTGCTGGCAGCACCATGCAAGGAGGGATGGGGCTGGGCCTGTTTCAGTTACAAAGAAAAAAAGAAAACCAGATTACTTTTGGTTTTAGTCCTTCTGAAATCTTATCATGCTCTTTTGCAGAAGTAGATGCTTTACCTGCAGTGGCCTTGGTGAAATGCCGTTAGCTCCCGGTGTGTTGCGCAGTGCCCGTGCTCCCCGGTCCCTGCGTGTCGGGCAAATCCCAGTGGGTTCCCACCCGGGCACGCTGCACTCCCAGACGAGCACATCGGCTCGTCCTCGACGCAGGATCCTGGGTTTTGAATGTCGTGTATTGCAGAAACACGTCTCTCTCCTCGCCTTCCTGGGCCGGCGAGGTGGGCAGCGCGTGCTGCGGGGTACGGACAGACACAGACGGTGCTTTACGAGGCAGTCCCTGGAGGGATCCCCCCGGCTTCCTCCCCCCGGGAGGAACTTCTGGAGCCAAGGGCAGCCCGAAGCCGGCCGGCGCCTCGCCAGCCCTGGCCGAGCAGCCCTCTCCCTCTGCGGCTGCTCCGCTCGCAGGGGTGCTTTAACATCTACTGGGGCACGTGCGCTCTCGGCCACGAGCCCGGCGTTCCGTGCACATTCATTTTATGTTGTTATTTTTAGTATTTAATGAAGGGTTATTTGGGGAAACGGAGGAAGTAATTTTTTTTTTTTTTTAAGCTTGCCCTGTACGTCTTGCAGCAGGGAGCTTCTGGGCCTGTGACTGCATTTCCCCCATGCAGAGAGGCAGACGCCATTGCTTCTATGCTTTTCTATCGGCTTGGGAAGCTTCCTTTTGTAATCAATAAAGTATTTATAAACCTCTCGTCTTTTGGCCTTTCCTCGCGTTCCCCAGCCCCCGGGGAGGGAGCGGTGGGAGCGGGCCGGGCCGCCCCGGGCCTCCCGGCCCCGCCGCCTCAGCGCCCGCACCGAACGTGGCGCCCGCGGCGTCCTGCCCGCTCTCCNGGAGCCGGTCCCGGTCCCGGTCCCTGCCCGCCAGCCCCGCGCTCCCGCGGCAGCAGGCCTGCCCTCGTCCCTCTCGGCTCCGTTTCCGCGGTTCACGCCGGTGTCTGGGCAGGGGGGTCGCCGGGCCGGGGGGCTCCGCCGGGGCGGGGGCGCTGGGCGCTCTTGGCCGTGGGGCTCTCTGGAAGGGGAGCGTTGGCCCGGACCAGGTGCTCCTGCCGAGGAAAGAGGCTGTCGCGTTGTGCGCCGTTGTCCCGAGCGTTTGGCA
>VZTL01065477.1:0-22951 GCA_013400535.1 Scopus umbretta | reverse complement strand
GAGCCGCCGCTTCACCTCCCTGCGTCTCGGCGTCTCTGTTATTGAATCCTTGGAGAGCTGAAGGTGCTTCTGGTGGGCATTTGCTAAGGTAGGCAGCATCGGTGCCACCTCACGGAGGAGAAAATGAGCTGCTCGGACATGCCTGAAGTCTTGTAGTGGAAAAGTGGATTTTCCACCTTGCTTTCATAGAAGGATATTTCCTTGCTAATGTCTCGTAAGAACAGCTGTATGAATAAATGCCATGTGCTGATACAAAGGTCGCTGTTGGCCGGGGTGGGGGATGTGGGGTGACTCGTGGAGTGTAAAGACTGGCAGAAACTGGAAGGGAGGTTGGAAGAGCGGAGGTTTTCGTTTGTTTTGCTGTAAGCGTCTTTATACTCTGCTGGCTTTCTCCCAGGCGGGGAGGAGGGAGTGTCTGAGCTGGCTTTGAGAGCTGAAGATGGTCCTACTGGGAATTTCCTTGTAGCCTTCTCTTTTATGAAAGGCAGAGAAGACTGCTGACAGCTCTCCTGGTGTCAAAGGAGCTCTCTGAAATCAATGTGAATGCAGCACTTGTCTCCTTTCGAAAGGCTTTCAGTGACTCCTCCGAGTGCAGGGGTGAGCTGGGCAGAGATGCAATAAAGATGAGCTTGTCCAAACAGTTGTCAAGAACATCTAACAAGGCAGCCCTCAAAAAAGCGGGTCGGGTGTCAGGCTGGCACCTCGGAGGGGGTGAAGAGCAGGTGCCGTCAGCCCTGTGCGCGTCCCGTTAACGTGCCTGAGAGTGGAATGAAAGTTACATGTGGGAGAGAGCTTCACTTTGCTCTGTTACATGTGGATTTTTTTTCTGCCCACAAAGTAGTGGGCTACGTCTTTCCTCCCTCTTTGTCTCCATTTTAAAAAGTTCTGGTAAATGGAACAGGGTATCGGAGCTTTGTGAATCCAGCTGGACGAATGGCTCTGCATAGGCTGTTTTCCCGTTTTTCTTCAGAACTGTCTTCGAGAGTTAAAAGCTCTTGATTATGGCTGTTTGATGTCCCTCTTGCCCTTCTCTGCGGAAAAGAAATGGGACAATGTCCATCGTCTCATTCATACGACACCCATCGTTGTCACTTCCTTTTCCTCCCTTTGAGCAAATACTATACTGTGTTCTTAAGTTCATATGTGGATTATGAAACTGTGAGACCTGAACCAGCCCTGTTGCAGTGCTTGCAGGATGCTTGAAATCGCTGCTGCTCGAAGGTTTCTTCAAGTTGTCAGTCTGTAGAAGACGCTTGCCAGTAACCTGGGCAGGGGTGTCCTGGATGCGGATGGCCCGGCCGTGGGCCCTCTGGGTTATGTTAGAGCGTGTTGGCAGAGTGCCACAGGGAAAAGCTTCTCGTTGGCTTTGGTTTCCTCCTTCCCTCAAATAAATGTTGGAGTTCAGACTCTGGCAGTAGTAGCTTCAGGGACCGCAAGCCGTAAGGAAGCACACACGTGTGCGTGGTAGCGGCGGAAACGCGCATTGTGGGGTCTCTTCGCGCTTGGTCAGGCTGGGATTTAGCTGAACAGTTCCTCTGCCTTGGCAGCGTTTTTTGTAAGCCTTTTGTGAATTTGCAGAAAATGGAAATATTGTTTAAGTCTTTCTAAATGAGATAAATCAGAGAAACTGTGTCCTGGAATTGTTGGCAAATACCAAGTCTGGTAATAATTATCCAGAAGTACCTTCTCGGAGAGGGTTTGTGTGCGAACTTCTGTTCTCGTTGCTGCGCACAGGACAAGAAGTGCTGCAAGAATGGCTGCAAGGAAGGTTTGAGTTAATTTATTCTTATGGCTAAGTGCTTCATTCTAAAGTTCACTACAGGAATAGATTTTCAAAACCTTTCAAGAGCGATCCCACAGACTTCGGGAGAGTTGCCGTTGCCCTTAGAGGATGGATGCGCCGAGTTCTGTGACGACGGGGAGAGCGGCTGACGCCGCTGCTCCCGAGGGTGGTTAGTGTAGCGGGGCTCGCAGCAGTGCTGGCAGCGTCCTGCCGGCGCCCTGCCAGGCGTTCCCGGGGTGACGCGCTCTGCCTGCTCCCGCGCAGTGGTTTCCCCAGGCTACTGTCCGCCGGTGCGAGAGGGAAGTCTGAGTATGACTTCTGTCGTGGTCCTGTGTGCAGAAGGAATATAGTGACATTTGAAATGGATTTTTTTTTTCTTTTCTTTTTTTGAGAGAAAGAGGTTTGCTTTCCTTCAGCAGGCTTTTTGCATGTGATAGATCGCTTCGGAGGGAGCAATGCCTCTCACCAGGCGCTGTGATTTGGGGGACAAGGGCAGGAGGGGTTGATTGCGCTTCTGCCGTTGTTTCTCTCATTTAGATCACAGTCTTCTAAGACAGGGTCTCTTGCAAGTGTGTGTCTGCATGTACACATATAGTAAAATAATAAGGCTTAGTCGATCCAAATTGTTTTTGTCTATGTGCAGCTGGGTTTTTCTTGATCTGGAGTTGTGCATATTTGTCGTGCAACTTGTTGCTTCGTTGTACCATTTCCTGGACCTCAGATGCAAGACTGTCATCTGAGAGATTTCTTTTGTGCCTGTGTTTTGAGCTGTCAATAATTGGTAAAGGCCACGAAGGCAGCGTCTCCTGTCTGCTGGAAGTCTGTGCCTTGTCAGGGCTCTGTGACTGAACTAAAGCAGAGCTCCGTCCTGCAAGTTTTGACCTTATGTAGGAGATACCTTAGTTGGCAGGCATCTCTTAAATGAACGATTGCCTGGCCAGGCCCGTGAGTTACACAGATGTTGCGGCATGAGTCCGTGTTGTCACTACTAAGCCGCTTCCTTCATTTGGAGATGAAGAAGCACGTCTGTCAATGCAAAAGCGAAGATCCTGATAAGAAAGGCCCCTGGCTTCAGCCCGGGCGCGAGCTGCCGGGTTAGGAACCTGCACTGGGCACTTCCTTCAAGTTTCACTTCTGAAGCTCTCCCACCTGTTGCATAGCAGCGTTCCCATTTCTTGCTACCAAATGTTTTTTCCTGGCAAGGCTTTCCAGTGCTCCGCTCTTGTCTTTTCTGTTGCCTGGTGCTGCCTGAGTCATCGTCATCTGTATGCAAAGAGCCTGATTTCTGCCAAAGGTGTCATCAAAAATTTCATCTTCTACTTGCTTGTATGTCTCCCGAGTGCCTTCCAAAGTTCTGTCCTTATCTTGTCATCTTGCAACCTCTTCAGGGCAAGGATGGCACTGGTGCGCTTTTGGGTTTTATTAAGTAATACCATGCTGTGTATGTCTGGCACTTCAGTGACAAACAAAGCGAGATAATTGCTACAGGTCGCTGGCTGCTGTGGAGTGCGATGTAGGACAAGAGTGCCGTTTCCTTCCAGTGCTTCACCTGCCCAGGAGACCTTTTCCTACTCGGTTGGAGAGTCACAGAGCACTCTTTTACAGGACTGGAGAAGGCAAAATTTAGTGAAGCACAGAAGAGAAGCCCCACATTGTTTCAAGGTAGATCAGTACTGAAGTGCAAGCAATTTTAAAAAGAGGGCTTCCCAGTTGCTTGCCAGATGAGGCTTTTTGCCCGCTCTAACTGCGTTATGGCGTACTTAGAACAGATCTGAAAGTTTTCCTTGTAAGCAAAAGAAGGTAGTTTAGTATTAACGCGTTTTATGACTCTCATCTTGCTCAATGCCAGTAATTCTGGGTGCTCTGCTGACTCTGGCTGGTGTCCGGGCCAAATGTACCTTACTGGCCTCAGGGTAAGGCAAGGGGAAAGGGGTGTGGGGGCAATAAACGCAGGTTATCCTGCCGGGGCTGGCCGTTCGGGACAGGCTTCGCGGGTGGCTGCTGGGAGCCTGGAGCTCGGCGCACTTTCTCCTCTGCTGCCCGTGGTGTCCGGCTGGTATCCATGAGCCGGCCTCATGGATATAATTCCCTCACGGCCTGCCCAGATGGTGTTAATTGATGCGAGGGCAGCACTGAACCCCGGGCCCTGCTGAGCCAGAGCAGGCACCAGGCTGGTGGTGGCTCGTTTCAGTCCAGGCCTGTCTTGCTTGGTCAGTCCGTTTCCTCTCCCTTTTCCCATCTATATTTGTCTCCCCACCCCTGATTACAGAGCTCCCGCTCGCAGGTGGAAGGACAGTAGGTCGCGGAGACCAACTCTGCCTGCCCTGCTGACGATGTGCGGGGGAAGGCAGCGATCGGGTTTATCATCGCCGCAGTGTGAGCTCAAGAGTTGTCCCAAACCAGACTCGGGGTTTTGTGTGGTTTTCCAATGGCGCCGTACTCGCAGGGAGTTTAGGAGAATGGGCTGAAGCTAGTAATACAGATAAGAAGTGCCTTTTTCTTGTGGTTGAGCAAAGCCAATGTTTTCTTAATTGCAGATGAAGAAACGGAGGCACAAAGAGTGGAAAGTGACTTGATGAGAGTCACAAAACAAAGTTAAGAACATCTTTTCTGAATTTAATTTGTGTTTAATTGCCTGAACTGTACAGCCTTTCTAACGTCTGGGATGAACACTTGCAGTGTTGTTGCCTATCTCTAAAGCTGTTCCCATGTTGCTGTTATATTTTAATGTTTCTCTCCTTTTTGCAGGAAAGGCTAAGATATATGCTGGTCTTGCTGCTGTTGCTGCATGGTACAGACTCTTTCTATGTACCTGGTGTGGCTCCTATCAACTTCCACCACAATGATCCTGTAGAAATAAAGGTAGGATGAGCTTAGATGGAGCTGTTTGTCTATTTGGTTTAAGTTTTCTTGTGTTTTGGGTTTTTTTTTTTTTTCCTTCTTTATATCATGGCAGCTAGGTGGGACTAGAAAGTCAAACTTGGGGATCCCATTACTAAAATTTTGGGGGCAGAGATTTCCTCTTTTTCACAACATTCGTGTAGGGTGTTGGGGATAAGCAGCCCTCAAGTGGTCACTGTTGTCATCTTACCCTGCAGTTCCCAACACGATTCTCTTTCTTGCTTCTGATATCTTCTGCCAAATTCCTTCAGCAGTTGCAGCAAAGTCCTCAGGACACTGCTCTATTTGGGAAAAGAGCTCTCTTTCCCACTGTAGCTTTCAAGTGAATTTAATCAGAGATTTTTCTCCAGCATTATACTGACTCTGAAAGTGCTTGTAGCGCGTGGGCCTTCAGGTGGTAGGTGAATGGTAGAATAAAGAAGTGGTTTGAATCAGACCTTTTCAATGTTTTCTTCTACCCGGTTTGCTTGTGTTGTGTCTTCAAGTCAAGAGAAATCCATGATAAGCCCTTTCCAAATGCAGGCGTTTGTCCTTGAGCATTGTAGATCTTACAACCCAGGTTCCTGTGCAGTATTGCTGGTAGCGAATGATGGAACTGCTTCACCCCTACAGGAGGAGGCCAGGCTTTGTTTCCAGACATCAGCAATTCATAGCCCATTTCATTTATTTTTCTAAAGCTGTGGCCTCTGTCTCAGCAAAATCCAGCACCCTTGGGGATGCTGAGGCTTGCTGCCCCCACGTGAAGCGCAACACAATTTGCTCTCTGGCCACAGGCTGCCAGACGTAGGCTATTTTTAAGCAAATGAGACTTGCCTGTGGCTACAGTGAGCTTCCCAGAAGGGGGGGTATTGGAATGGCTGTTCTCAAAAGGGATTTCATGAGCCAAATGCTTCCCCAAGTCAGGGGAAGTCAGCGTGTTTGCCAGCGCTCTTCCAATAAATGAGCTTTGCTGCGTTACAAAACACTCCCGTTTTTAGGAGCGACTGTGGCCTTGGCTATCATGGTATGCCTCTGCACTTCCCTTGTGCCATGTGATTTGTGGGAACTCTCCAGAAATGCTTGGATTTTGTCGGTGCATGTTGTCTTCCCAATCTGATGGCTCTCTGGCTTTCCTTACAGAGATAAAAATTGCTCAACTCGTCATATCATTAGAGGCCAGACCTCTAGGTCCAGTGTGACATGAATTATTTTTTTTTCAGAAACAACTGCAATCTTGTATGAAACGTGACTCTTTAATCTCTTTCAAGCTCTTTAGTCATAAACTTGTGAAACTGATCCACCACGTTTTTTCTTCAAGTGTTTCTCTGTTGTGAATGAATTACTACTAAATCATAGTGTAGAGAATGTACCACTAGGAGTTGTGCAAAAGTAAAGAAAGCTGGAGCTCTCCCAGCAACATCTGTCTCCTTTTTTTACAACTTCCAAAAGTGAGCTTTATGGGAGGTGTCTTGAAGTAAGCTTCAGCTTTTGGTTGATGCCGAGAGGGTAGGAAACTATCCAAGTTCTGTCATGGGGATAATCCTTCCATTCTTCCTCCAGGCTGTGAAGCTCACCAGCTCGCGAACCCAGCTACCATACGAATACTACTCGTTGCCCTTCTGCCAGCCCACCAAGATAACATACAAGGCTGAGAATCTCGGTACGTATCTGTTGAACAGCATGTTCCCTGGCAGTAAGCAGGCTGCCATTTAAGAGCTGCATGAGGGTATGTTTACAGAAATAAAAGCAAATGCAAATGTCATCTCTAATAAATTGTTTGTGGAGAGCCTGCTCCTCTACGTTGTTATATGCCGGCTGTTTGCAAACTAGGATGTCCATGTATGGGGAAGAGGAAACACCTTTCCTGAAGGAGGGCATGTAATCTGCTTCCTAAGTAGAGCTTGATACTTCCAACCAAATAACTAAACTATCCTTCGATCTTATCCTCGCCTCTGTGGTAACAAAGGAGACTTGCTGTCGTCATTCCGGCTGCACAGCATGCTGCCAGCCCAGCGGTGGGATCAGTGGCAAGAAGCCTGGCAGTCTTTCCCCCTGCCCTTAATTTCCTGTTTTCCAGGTGAGGTTCTTCGGGGGGACCGAATTGTAAATACACCGTTCCAGGTTTCTATGAACATGGAGAAGAAATGTGAAGTTCTGTGCAACTTTCCCAATAAGCCAGTCACTCTGACAGTGGAGCAGAGCAAGCTGATCGCTGAGCGGATCAGGGAAGATTACTACGTCCATCTGTGAGTCATCTCGAGCGAGGGTTTGTGTCAGTGGGGATTCTGTGTGGTGGACAAATTTGATCTGAAATCTGTGCTTTCAGCATTGCTGATAACCTTCCTGTGGCAACACGTCTGGAGTTTTATTCCAGTCGTGAGGAAGAGGAGAAGAAGAAGGAGAAGGATGTGCAGTTCGAGCATGGATACAGGCTTGGGTTTATGGACGGTAACAAGGTAAATAATCCAGGTGCTGTCTGAGGGGTAGCTGGAGGAGCTCTGGGTGTCTGTCAGAGGGCTTAGAAGTCTACCAGAGAGCATCAGGATTGGGAATGCAACCAAAAGGTTTCATGAAGAGCAGAGATAGGAGAGAAAGGCTTCTTACTAGAAGAAGGGAGCAGGTGCTGGACTCCTGGTACGATACCAGGACTCCTAGCTTTGACACGCTGTATAACGTTGGACAACCGCATGCGGTGGTTTCCCCTCGGTAGAACAAAGGCAGCGTACCCAAGGCTACCCAGGGCTGGCCGATCTTTGACGGTCTTGGAGCGCCTTGTATTTAAAAAAAAAAAAAAGAAACCAAGTGTTTATTGGAGGAAAAGCTGTGTAAGTTTGCAAATGGAAACTTAGCATGTGTGTTCCTGCAGATATTTTCCTTGACTGTGTGCCCTAAGATTAGCTGTTTGACTTCTCAGGTGCATCTCTTTGTCATACTCAAGTGTTCAGTTGCACACGCAGCTCTCATCACTTGAGCCCAAGTTCTTATGGGTGAGTGAGCCTGCTGTGCCACCTTGGGGTCGCTGTGCTTTGTTCATGTGAAGGCGGTGTAAGAGCCTTTTGAAAGTGCAAGCTTAGGACAGCTGTGGGCCCCCCCAGAGTCTGGGTAATGTCTGTCTGCCTGGTAGAAAAAGCAGGCAGGAGACTCAGGGTTGTAGCTACTGAGGTCTTTCTGACCTAAGTTTGGTGATTCTGCTGCCACTGAATGGATGGCTGAGATGTGAGATATAATGATAGTTTCCAGGCCAGAAATAGACCAAAACATTGTCCCTGAAGCCTGGAGTGGTTGAGGTGTTACCTTTTCAACATCTCTGTTCTCTCCTTTTGTAATTTTAGCCTTGATCTTGCTCTGTAGCACGATGCATCTGGGAACAGTTGGAGTCTTTAGTTTTCTGCGCTGAAGCTGCTTTCTGCAGTTGTTGCTTCTAAACTTTGCCTGTTCCTCCCTTGGGCTGCTAACGTTTTATTTAATGTCAATCTGTTTTAGTTCTACCTGCACAACCACCTCTCCTTCATCCTGTACTACCACAGAGAGGATGTGGAAGAGAACCAGGAGCCCACCTACAGGGTTGTGCGCTTTGAAGTGATTCCCCAAAGTATTAAACTAGAAGGTGAGAGACTCTTAAAGAGGGGGAGCAAAGGAGAAGAATCTCGTGTCGGGCCAAGAGTTGAACACCACTGATGTGTCAGGGTGCCAGTTGTTGCTTCCATTATGGTCTTGGGACATAGAAATGAGGGAGTCTGAATTATAAGAGCAATAAACCCTTTTGTTATTAAGGAAGTACCAAAAATAGAGAGATCCTTGAAATGCAATTCATGGAAAATTAATTAATATAAGAAGATTGGAGTTTGGGGGTTGGGTTTTTTTTGCACTGTAGCATGAAGTATGCATGGCTTCTAGCGCTTATTGTGGCCCAGATTTCCCCCACTGGGATGCTACGTGCTAGTCTAGAGACCCACAGAAATGTTTGGAACTGTTCTAGGGGGATCTGAATGTTAAAAATAATGGTGGGGGGCGGGGGGAAACTCCTACCTCTGTGAGCCTAACATGAAACGGGTGTCTTGAAGGGAACTTGCTCATTGTGTGTATCATCCCGTGCAACTCTCCTCTGGCAGCAGCAGGCTCTGTTGGAGAGGTCTCGTTTCTCAGCGTATCATGTGGAATAGAGAGTTTGTTCATGATCTAGATCCTTGGCTTCGGAGCCTCTGGCTTTTATCCTTCCAGTTCGGGAAAGCCCTATGCGTAGCTTTCCTTAAAGTTTGTTAACGGTGCTCCGCTGCTGATCGGAAGAATAGTTTTGCAAACTGCAGAGCAGGTGAGAAAGGAACGAGTGCTTCCCCTGCAGTATTGGGAGTAACTGCAGCCCAGCGCCTTAAGGGTACCCGGGGCCAGGATGATGGGGGGGAGAGGTGGTACCTGGAGGGAAGAGCTGACCTAGTGTGTGCCATGTTTTCCCTTGCAGACTTGAAGGCTGATGAGAAGAGTATGTGCACCCTGCCTGAAGCTACGGGCTCTGCCCCTCAGGAAATAGATCCTTCTAAGGAGAACCAGTTGCTCTTCACCTATTCTGTCCACTGGGAGGTGAGGGAGTAACGGGAAGCTGGCTGGCAGCTCACTGCCCCTGACTGGCTGACAGCTAGTGCTCCAGATGTCTGTCACAGTGGTGTTGTAGAAGACCTTGGGAATGTGCTGGTATGCAAGGAACTTCCTTATTCTTTCAGGAAAGTGACATTAAATGGGCCTCCCGCTGGGACACCTACCTGACCATGAGTGACGTGCAGATTCACTGGTTTTCTATCATTAACTCGGTTGTGGTCGTCTTTTTCCTTTCAGGTGAGTGAGACGTGTGGGGTGAAGAAGGCTTTACCATTAATCTGCAGGGAACCCAGCTGCGGGTGGCTCGAGGAGGATCTGGCCATGTCTGAACTTGGGGCAGGGAATGAACATAAAACGTCCTGGTTCAGGCAGCACCCGTGGGGTCAGACAGTTTACCCACTTCTGCTCTCTGACTGGGGTAGCTGAGGGAGTAGAACGTGGTTAACGTGCATCTTGCATGCCTGTATTTAAGGGAAAAAACAACACAGGAAAGCCACAGTGCCCTGTTCCTGCTGGAATACTGCCTTCTCTACTCCCTCGGGTTTTGTGTCTGTCTTTGCTGAAGACTGGGGGAGATGGCTAATGACTCAAGGCCTCCTCTCCTAGCCAGCACTGTGTGTTGGTGGGAGCCACGTAGTTGCACAGTGTGAGAGCAGGACAGGCATGTAGGAGCCTCTGAGCTAAATTCAGTTTGTGCTTGTTTTCAGGTATTCTCAGCATGATCATCATCCGGACTCTCCGGAAGGACATTGCTAACTACAACAAGGAAGATGACATTGTATGTGTTTGTTCTTGGGGCTGGGATCAGAGAGGGAGGGAAGCGCAGATGAGGAGGGATCTGCTCTGAAGACTTGGATGTATTGTCTCTTTCCTTGCCCCTGTTTTGCTTCAAGCCCTGAAGATGGGAGGGGCAGCTCTGTCACGCTGTCGTGACACCTTTGGCGCTCTGTGTACGATGGCAGATTACCGGTTCAGATGCCTTCAGACCTAAGTAATGACTGCAGACAGTTCTATAAATGTGTGCCCTGGCGCTGGCAGTTCAGTTTTAAGCTCAAGAGGAAAGAGGTTTAACTAGAGTGATAAAATTCTGGATACAGGGGAATTAACCTCTTAGGCTGGCTGTAGTAGGACATTCATTTCCACCGTTAGACCGTATCTAAATGCCTTCTTTTCCCATTGTTGCTACAGGAAGATACTATGGAGGAATCTGGTTGGAAACTCGTGCATGGAGATGTCTTCAGGCCTCCGCAATATCCTATGATCCTCAGCTCTCTCCTGGGTTCTGGAATTCAGCTCTTCTGTATGATCCTGATTGTCATCTGTAAGTGGCATGTGTTGCATGGGGTGGCTGTAAGGAGAAGAGGAGCATTTGTAGCTCCCGTTGACGTCGGCCTACGCTCACCTTAGCTTGAGCGAGGTTGTGTAAGGCCGCTTCCTGTTGCGGGGCTGATCAAGGCTATAGGCCTGCGCGCAGCATTTCTGAGGTTCTAGATAGCATTTCCCAGCTGAAGGCGCCTTCTTGTGTTCATATTGTCTGTTAGCAAGATGTGAGCCCTGGGTGATAGTGGGCTGAGAGGCGTTGGCATGTGTGTGCCTTGCCTTCTGAGCTACACCTGCTCCAGTCTTTGGGGAAACTGAGGCTAAAGCACGGTCTGTGGCTTGAGATCAAAGCTGCGGCTTCCTCTCTCTGGCCAGTGCTGGAGGCTGTGGATGCGTTACGCATTGAAGGGAATGAGGTCTGTCTGTGCAGAAGGCAGAGATTCCAGGCAGCTGTGGTCTGCATGTGGGACGGGCCCCTGGCCTGCGGATGCTGGCTAGCACACGCACCTCAGAGCTGCTGGTCTTTGTCCTTTTTTCCCTCCGCAGTTGTTGCTATGCTGGGGATGCTGTCGCCTTCTAGCCGGGGGGCGCTGATGACCACCGCCTGCTTTCTCTTCATGTTCATGGGGTAGGTGTCTCCACTGCTGCCCCCAGCAGCGCGGTCCTGCCCACCCCTCCCCTCCTTCCCCCCAACAGCAAAAGCTAACGTTCTGTGTCGTGGCTTGTTTCTCTCCAGGGTTTTTGGTGGATTCTTTGCTGGCCGCTTATACCGGACTCTGAAAGGACATCGATGGAAAAAGGGAGCCTTTTGTGTGAGTCTCGTGGTGTTCTGTGCCGTTTATCCAGGTTTGCTGATGGCAAGATCCGTGGATAAGCTGCATGCATATTTGTGGGTAGCTGGACGCAGCCTGGCTGTACTGCAGAGATTCGGCGTGGGCTGAGTCCTCGTAGCTTTACATGAAAGGGCGAACATCAGAGCTCGTACTATAGTGAAGCAAGAGGATTGTCTGAGATCCTCCCCACAGCCCATCCGCTGGGTGCTAGTGCTGTAACAGAGGGGATGCTTCCTCCACATCTGCCTTGTCCCAGCAGTGGACTCATTAAAGAGGAACATCTGGCTGATTAGTCACGCGTTTTCTCTTAACCTGTGGTTGCTCTTGCAGACAGCTACCCTGTATCCGGGTGTCGTCTTTGGGATCTGCTTTGTCCTGAACTGTTTCATCTGGGGGAAACACTCCTCTGGAGCGGTAGGTACCAGCTTCATCCTGGAGCCTGCTGGAGTGGGAGGAGGGTGACCGGGCTGTCGGGGACTGCTTAGATTCACGGTGTCTTTCTAAACATGGGTGTCAACACAGTGGTTGACTGGAGAGTTGGTCTGGCCGGCGAGCTGTCAGCCTGCCTTTTGTGACTCGTGGTGTGATTCCAGGTGCCTTTCCCGACCATGGTGGCCTTGCTCTGCATGTGGTTTGGGATCTCCTTGCCCTTGGTCTACCTGGGTTACTACTTTGGATTTCGCAAACAGCCGTATGACAATCCTGTACGGACCAATCAGATTCCCAGGCAGATCCCGGAGCAGAGGTGGTATATGAATAAATTTGTTGGGTGAGTGATGAGTGTCTAGGAAATAGGGTGAGTTAAGCCCCCTCCCCTCAGACTCCTTGGGTCGCTGCACGTCCGCTTCTGCTGGTCTCTGGACACAGACAGATGCGTTTCCTTGAGTAATACGGTATCGGAGACAATCCTGACAGTTTTGTTGTGGTGTGACTGGTGCTTATAAAAGTGGTACGTGCTCAACAGTGGGAGCAGGTGTGCCACTTACTGTGTGAAACTTATCCTAGCCATCTGGAGCTGTAGAGCTTTTGCTCTGCGTGGTTGCAGGGGACTCTTAATGGCCAGACAGTTAATATTGTGCTGCTCATGATTTTTCTTTCTCGCTCTGTAGGATTCTCATGGCTGGTATTCTGCCTTTTGGAGCTATGTTCATTGAACTGTTCTTCATTTTCAGTGTAAGCATTTAACCCACTTTGCTCCCGAATAGGATTCCTTTCGTGCCAAAGCTTTGGAAAGGGAGGGGGGCTTCCACTGGAGCAGTCTCCTATTCCTGTACTCACTGAAGGGGCTAGCAGGTTCCCTCCAGGCCGTTTGGTATTGTTTCCAGAGAGAGCTGGGCTGTGGCTCTCTTCAGACTGTCCTCTTGCTGAAGACACCTGGAGATGTCAATGGGACGCTCCTTGGTGATTTGAAGGGTGGTGGTAAAGACAAAAGCTTACTGTAATGTTATGTCAAGGAGGGGTCCTGCTCTTAAAGACAGTCACGGAGCCATTCCAGCTGCTGCCTCTCTTTCACCTCCTATGGAGGGGGAGGAATTTGCTGTTCCATTGCTAGGGAGATGGCAGGGAACAAACGAGCTACCTCAGAGCTGTTTTGGGGCACCTTTTCGCAACCTCATTCCTCTGAAGTAACGTGATGCATTAGATCTGTGGTTTCACCTACACGAGGCTGAGGGGCTCCTCATTTTTCCTTGGATTAGCTGCTAGAAGTTAGTCTTGTGTTCGCTGATTGATCACACTAGCATGGAAACAGATTTCTGCTGTGTCTGTTTCAGGCAATCTGGGAGAACCAGTTCTATTACCTTTTCGGCTTTCTCTTCCTGGTGTTTATAATCCTGGTGGTATCGTGCTCCCAAATCAGCATTGTCATGGTGTACTTCCAGCTTTGTGCTGAGGTGAGATTTCCGCGTTTGTAGTTTCGGTCGCTCAGGTCCTTGCTCCTGGAAAAGCACAGGTCATATTATTGCTGCTGCTCAGCCGAAATCTAGCGTGGCCCAGCTTCATGAGTGTGATTGCTCTTAACACCTCTTGACTTCAAGGAGAACAGAATTGAAGCTACTTGATTATCTGCTAGGCTGGGAACTGTGGTTTCATACCAGAAGTTATGCTGGGAGCAGGGTATTTTGAGCTGACATCTCTTCCAAAATAAACTATTTAATTCCACCCACATACAAAATGAAATGCAGGGCCAGAGGTGAACCGTGTTCTTCGGTCACAGGTGCTGTGATGCTGGCCTGGCTTTGCTTCACACCCAGCTTTTCATCCTTTTTGTTTGGAAACGCTTCTGTGACAAAATAGTTCCCCAGCCCCAAACTGTGGTTTTCCTTTGAAGGAAAACGGGTGTTGTTCTCCCTGTCCCAGAAAGGTCACCGCTCCCCCGAGACAGTGACACAGGAAGGAGAAGCCTGTGGGATAATGAGGCTTTTTACCTTGCCAGGATTACCGCTGGTGGTGGAGGACCTTCTTGGTGTCTGGAGGATCTGCCTTCTATGTGCTGATCTATGCCATCTTCTACTTTGTGAACAAGGTATTATCCCTCTTGCGTGAAAGTGCCACCTTTCTTGAGGAGATTGTTGGATTTAGGAAAGGAAATGGTGGGACTGCTTAGTCTAGCCTGTCCCCATGCCAGCCCAAGGCAGCTCCCCAGCCCACGGTGCTAACAGCCCTTCCAGAGGGGCGAGAAGGTTGCAAGTGCCAGAGGCCCCTGCCCGCATTACCTGTGCGGAGCGGTGTTCCCTAGCCCCACCTCGAAGGGGATCTCTCTTCAGCTGGACAAAAATGAATTGAGGGGAGGGTTTCCTCCCTTTGCCAAATGCCCCTTGTAGAGGGCAGTGGCTGGTTTGGGGAGCTAACTCTTCTTAGTACTCTTCTGGACTTGATTTTGCTTGTTTTTTCCTCCTCTTCTGTTTTAGCTGGATATTGTCGAGTTCATTCCCTCCTTACTATACTTTGGCTACACCGCCCTTATGGTCTTGTCCTTCTGGCTCCTCACTGGCACCATTGGCTTCTATGCAGCCTACATGTTTGTCCGGAAGATCTATGCCGCGGTGAAAATAGACTGAAGATGCACAGACCCAGCAGAAAGCAGACACCTCTGAATGCGTGTCCTCCTGGGAGTGAAGGGGACATCTTCTCCCAACTCTTCTAAGGAAACAAAATCCAGTGGGAGAGTGACAAGAGAAATAAATAACTCCTCGTTTTGGAATGTAACTTTGGCACAGTGTACATGGATTCTGGGCTACTTCTGGGGGGAAAAGGGGTCTGTAGATATATTTTAACTTTATTATCTTGTTCCATATTTGAGGGAATTTTTTAGCAGAGAAATATCCCTCTGTATAAGTAAACCCTCTTTTTGCTAATTCATCCTTTTTTTTTTTTTTATGTTGATGATGAACGGATGAATGGATTTGAGACAGCAGTGGAAACACTTGTGAAAACATTTTCTTCCAGCCCCTAGGGTGCTCTAGGATTCAGGGAGACTCTTCAGACAAATACCGGACTGGGTTTCTTCCCTGCCTTCATGTCTGCACAGAAGAGGGAGCTTGACTATGGCAAAATAAAAGGAGCCTAAAGGCTTACCCAGCGTCAGCCTGGCGTGCTCTGACTGCAGAAGTCCTGGCTTCGGCTTGTTTACAATTTGATGGAGGTGCTTGGGAAGTGCAATTTCACCCTGAGAGCGCTTCAGAACTGCAGCCCACGGCGTCGCTTTGCCCTCCCTCCCGCCTCGGACAGCATGGGCCGCTTCGGATACCTCCACTGGCAGGGCTGAGGGAGGGTGGGATTTCCTCTCTTTCGGAAGGCGCAGCCAGCCGCGGCAGGACGTAACGTTCTGGTGGAAGCGACGTGACTGCGCTGGTGTCAGAACACAGGGCTGGAAGGATGTGCGAGGGAACGACAAGGGTTTGTTCTGTTGATAGCGCTGCTCCAGCCGCGTGAGGAAACGGGGCAGGCTTCCTTCCCGGGAGCGCCGCCGGGATCGCGCAGAGCCCCGCAGAGAGCGGGCCGTGCCGCCGCCGCTTTAGTGCCAAGCAATCTGATGCAGTATTGGGCCCGAGCTGCCGTGAGGCGTGGGCAGGCCGTGCAGAAGGGGCTGGGGGCAGAGGGAGCGGCGCCGAGGAGTTCTCCCATTGCCAGGAGCCGGCTGTCTCACTACCTGCCCTCTGCCCCAGCTGCTCTTGCTGCTCGCTTCTCCTCCTCTTTAGATTCTCTACCTCCAGGGAACGGAAGAAGCGTACGCCCCTAAGCTGTATTTTGTTCTCCACAAAATGGTCCAAGCCCTCCGGGATAGCTGATCCGGCCTCTTCTGCAGCAGGCTCCTCTTTTTCCCTGGCTTGATGCCTGAATCAGCCCATGGGGAGCTCTTTTTAAAAGAGGTTAAAGTTTTTTATTTTGGTCGCTTCGATGATGTTTACCAGTAAAAAGGTTCCACGTTACAGTGAAGGCTCCTTCCATCCCCAGACTAGCTGGATTCCATCAGGGCTACAGGGGAGAGGTTTTTGAGTGTGATCTATGAAAATTTTGCTTTTGCTTCTTGCTGTAGTAAGCAGTAAGGTCTCCAAATGACCAGCTGCCACAGGTGACACCGTTCCAACCCAGAACTGTCCAAAGCCCTCCCTGATACCAGCACTGACGTGCACCCTTGAGGGGTTGGGGGTTCTTTTTTTTAACCCCAGTTGCCATAAGTTTCCACCAGATCCACGCAAGGCCCCGTGCCTCTTACCGACGGCCTTGCTCCCTGCGCGGAGCTGGCTTCCTGGGCAGCTTGACTCCTTGGCACTGAGTCTTTCCAGCCTTGCCCAACAGCTCCTTCCGCTGCCCACCATGCCAAAGTCTAATCAGCCAGGAATCGCGGATGGAAAAAGGGAGCAGGGGATGCGCAAGCCAACTGTGCTGTGGAGTCCTGCGTCAGTTCTGATTTGAGATCCCTCTCTGAGATTTTGGTTGGGTTTTTTGTTTGGTGGTTGTTTTGGTTTGTTTTGTTTTGGGTTTTTTTAATTTTCTGCCCCTGCCCCAGTGGAGAGGTTCAGCCAGCATTGATTTCTCTCCCTTCCGCAAAGTGTTTTCTCTGTATTCTTTGTAATTTTTAATTAATGTATGTATTCTTTGTGTCCTGTTGTAAATAAATCTGCCATTGTCCTGTTGTCCTGCTCTCCTGGGTTCTCCTAAGCTGCTTCTTGGGATTTTCTTTCCATAACATTTAGCCCGTTTGACACCTGCGTGGTCTCTGACGCGTGACTTCAGTCAGAAGCAGAGCTTGGAGTACATTGTGGTTTTCTCTGTAATATTTTTCTCCTGGTAAACTTGACGGAGCAGTAAGTTTCTCGCAGTGAGGCATGTCCTGCATACTGCCATATATTGTAATTGAAGTGCCACCGGTCAAGGCGTTTGGATCCGTTTCTCACTGTACTGCTCTCATGCGCTACACGGTAAGACCACTTCAGCAACTCGGCTCTCGTGTGTGGAATGGATTGCTTGACTTGTGTAGCGCCAATGGATAGATAGAGCAGCAGGACTGTCGGATGGCTGACAGGCTGGCAGCGTTGGGCAAATGCAGGGTGTGTTAGAGCAACAGAGGTGAGAGTACGATTAAGAAGGGAGCTGCCACTTCCTCCCTCGGAGTAGTATTTTGGAGGTGTGTTGGTGCTGCGGAAGCCGGGCCTTCGTCGTTAGCTCGCAGCTGATGTCTTTGTTTCTGCTGGGGTGTACGTGGCAGGGAGCAGCAGGGGTCTGGTCAGGATGCCGACTGAGGCAGGGGTGGTGGATTCGCTTTTCTTGCTTTGCCCAGCAGAGCGATGGATGGGCGCAGCCGTGGCTGGTGACGGATTACAGGGACGCCCGCGTTGGGGCTTGCTGAATGTCTGTGACCCTGATCAGCTGCTGAGACCAGAGCAGGCAAACGCCTTAATCAAAACTCAGAAAACATTGGAATAGTCCCTCCTGCCCTTAAAAAAGGGCAAGGGAAGGCTTCAGCTCCACCAACAGGACAATCTGTGCTGAACGTGTTTATTTTCAGGCAGACTAGAGAAGCGGCGCTGCCGTCGTCGTGTCCTGTGGTAGCCCCCTGCTCTGGGGGAAAGCACTGCTGAGGAAATGGCACGTGTTACCAGCGGCCGTGTTAAGAATGAAAACCAGATCATACCCAGGGAAGTACCTGAACGCTGAAAATGGTCGTCAGCTTTTAAACGGTGTTCTGGAGAGCGATTCCCGAGAGGGCAGGGTGCTCCTCGCCCTTTTGCATCTCTCCGGTGCTCCCGCGGCTGGTGCCAGCAGACGGTCATTGCTCCAGCTTTACAGTCTGGTTCGGTTCCGCTGCCCCTGTGCGAGGCGCCGTCCTGGGCAGCTGAACGTGTCGGGGTTATTTGGAAGGGGGAGTGGGCTGTACTTGTCTGAAATGCTTCCACACGGACTGGTAATTTTAGTGAGACCGAGGGACTGGAACTTTCTGTCTAGCAAACGTTATTCTCCTTGACAGGAGGTAATGGTATCGGCTGTTGCTACATCCCCAGCAGGGTGTCGTGTCCTTTATTGGGTCTAATTCTTTGCCTGAAAGAAACTTGAACGTCTGTGGATTTGTGTAGGAACTGGGTCTTTGACTTGCCTTATGAGTCTGTCTTTACTTAAATTCAAACCAACCAAAAACCCCATTCCCCTTGAAGACGACACCCAGGGCAGACAATTCAAATGCTTTTAATAAAGAGCTTCATTATAAAAAAATGCTTTCAATTTGAACTTAATTTTGCAAGACAATGAAAGAGCTAATTTTAGTGGATGAACTGTACATTTCCTAATGGCACTTAATATTTTTACAGTTTAAAAACCTTGTTTACAGCCCCCAAAATACTCCGTTAAAAGAGGTGATTCGCTGTGTGTAAAAGTGCTAGAAAGTTTCTTTTCAGAAAACCAGTGGAGCTTTAACAACGGGAAGCTTCTGGCTTCGGCAGCTGCAGGAAGGGAGGCCAGGCACTGTGGCGATCCAGCACAGGAGGAGATGGTGTGAGTTGCTGCCCCGGAGAGAGACTCCGCATCTCCCCCATCAGCTCCCAGTGCCGACGAAGCCCAAACCCTTTCCCTTACAACGGGATGTTTGCCGGCTCCGGATCAAATCCTGCCCTCCGGTCAGCCGCTCCTGCAGCCTGCGATGGATGGCGGAGCTCGCGCCGGGGCAGCCCTGCCCGGGAGAGCGTTCTCGGCGCGACTCTTGCCTGCAAAGGCCACTCGGCAGCTTTTCCTCCAGCAGCGGTTCCAGAGCTCGACTGCTCCCAGGGGTGAGTCTTTGAGGCTTCCACAGGCTCCCTCTGCCGTCCCTCTCGCAACCATCCAGCCGGCAGACCACCTCGAAGGCGGACGTCTCTAGTTGTTTGTTCAATATCCTCGTTTAAGGAAAATACTGGTACAAATGTTACAAAACCACCCTTCTAAAAATAGTTCCTAGGTATTAGGGATCGCTAGAGGGGGGAAACCCAAGAACGGTCAAGGCTGAGGCACTCAGTAGGGCAAGGAGAAGTCATAAACTCAAGACAGGCTTCTAGCAGAAGTTAGGGAATCTGCCCCTTGCCACGGCCAGCTCTCCACTCGGATGTGCAGGCTTGTGCACCATTTTCAGTTGCACCTCGAAGCGGGGTGTGCAGGTGAGTTCCGTAAGCAGAAGCTTATGCGTTACCCTCAAGTGCAAGACGCTGAACTGCAGAGGAAAACGGGCTGCCGGGGCAAGCGCCAGAACGCGATCTTCTGTTCGCCTGGATGGTAGAGCAGCCAGGACCCGTGCGCGGAGCGACAGATGCTGTAGCTGTTCCTGTCCTGCAGGCTTCACACAGCTGTCCCCTATGGCCTCAGTATGTTCTGTGTTAGAGCTGGCTGCCCACTTGCATAGTAGTTTCAAAGAAAGACGCGGTATGTAAGAGAGGTGGCGAGAATGAAGATGAAGATAGCTTTTAAAATGAGGGATGGTTGGTTTTTAAGATACTTTCATGTTGAGGATTGTTCCCCCAACTGAAAATGAAGAGCTGACCTATTTAATAGTAATTAAAAAACCAAACCGATTCCAAATTCCCTATTCTTTATCCTCCATAAGGCTTCTAACTCACCTTGTCACTGTGATCTCCCAATAGAGAGAAGCTACCTCCACGTCACGAATGTTCTTTGTGTGTGCCGATATTTAGGCACTGGTGGGAAGGACCACTGCAGTCCTAGCTTCAACTGCAAGCACACGGTGAGGAAGATGCTTTGGTCTCTTCCTACAAGCCTACCTGTGCATGTGAGAAAGAAAATGTACTTCTGACAGGAAAGCGAAGCTAATCTCGTGGTGTGGATTTGTGAGAAGCAGAACATGGTCTGTTTTCTGGGTATTGTTTTCCAATCACCAGTTCAGTTTTTGCCTGACCTGTTTCTGTGGCAGTCTGAAGTATTTAGTGGCGAGTGGTAACCATGGGGAGATGGCTCCAGCTCCAGATCACAAAGGAGCCCGCTGAGGAAGCGCTCTGGGAGAAAACTCTTACCTGGAGCTACGGAATGCCTGAAACAGGCGGAAGGATTCCTAAAGGATCCCGGTTATCCACAGGAATGAAGTGAATACATCCCAGGGTGGGGAGAATGGCATGGAGGTGAGCCCGACATGAGCGTGCGTTGGTTGTGTGGCAGGGACAGCAGAACCCAAGAGGAGAGGAGTCTGCTGACACCGGAGCCGCGCTGGCGGCGGGGGGGACGGGTGAGGAACGGGAAACAGCGGTCCTGTACGGAGCTGTGTCAGCAGCAATGGCATCTCTCCCTGGGCAGCGCTCAGCTGCTGTGCAAGGCAGGCTCGGTATTGCCCTGGCCTGTTGGGCACAGAGCGGTGGAGAGGTGCCGGCGTCAGGGATAGGAGTGAAAACACAGCCTGGCTTGCCCGAGTGCTGGTCCAGCAGACCAGGCTAAACCCAACTGCCTTCTCCTACCACACGGGCGTCAGGCAGGACTGCGTTCAGAGCTTCAGATGGGGATTCCCATCTCTGAGAATTGGGAAAAATACAAGAAATTAAGTTACGAACAAGAACCAAACTTTGGATAAAGACGGAAACCCGTAAAGTTTTAATGAAATGGTTCTCTTCGAGCCATTCATCCACCTCACTCTTCAGTGGCAGAATATCTACAGGGCTTGGGCAGGCAATTAACTAAAAATAGGCACCCGAGGGAGAATTCAGTGAGCCCGAGTAACCAGGATTAGAGAGGATAAGCAAGAAGGTAGGGCGATGGGGAGAGCATCGTTGAAGATTTCTTTGTAAAAATTTTAATTGCAGGCAGTGGAAAATGCCTCTGCGGGGTTATTCTTTCCAGATAGCAAAGGTGATGCAATGGTAGAGAAAGGAAACAGGGATTTTTTCAGTGAACTGCAGGAAATCTTCCGAGCAGCTGCTATTCACCTGTCAGCAAGGAAGGAATTAGGGAACAAAGAGCTGAGCTCCCAACAAAAGTACTGAAATCATCAATCTACCAGAGGGGAAAAAAGGGATTCCCATTGAAGTGACAACATTTTTCAACACTGAGGCTAAAGAGCAGGCACTATTGTGAGACAGCTGAACAGGGTCTGTCAAAACGCTGTACGTGGATATTCTGTCAAGTGAAATGCAGTGGAAGCAAATGCAAGTTAACATGTTGTTCCTTCATACAAATGGATTTTGAGCGAGCTGTAATCCCATGGGGAAAAAGATCTTTAGACTTTCACACAGCCCTAGAAATCTGAGCCTGGGAAGGACTGGCTAGGTGAGTTAACCCTCTGCTGCCACGGAAGTGGCTTATGTCTTTTCTAACGAGCGAGCTGGAGTCATTCTTATTTCCCGTGGGACATTATGTCCTTGCCCTTTTCAGAATCTAGGGTCTGATTTACAGTCGCTGGCATGTTCATGTCCTGTCCTTTCACAGGCTTGTGTTCTATGGTTTTCTATCTTAGTTGTCTGCACTGTTCCTATAGGTCTTGAACCCTCCCCAAGTCAGCCACGCTTTAAATCATTTCTTTACTTAACTAAACCCTTCTGACCAATTATTTGCTGTAGTTGCTCCTCTTGGGCTCAATCTGGTGCCACCTTTCTGATCCAGATGTGCCTGGAATAAAGATACCATACCGGGGGGGATCACAGGGCTCTCCCACTGAAGAAGTCCTTCATTTAGCGCTTAAAATGCCTTACATCTTTAGTGGCTGCCTTGTACTCTGTTCGAGGGAAAAGAGCACGAGACTTCTACCAGCATTACGTTTACTACAGGCGAGTTTCATCCGTTCGGACTGGTTCACCCTCCGAGTTACCACGCTCTCGTACAGCTGGTGCTTACTGTCTCAGATCTCAGGGCTGCTCCGCTGCCCTGCCTCGGTGTAAAGTCCAGCCTAGCTTGCCATCTCCTGTATTCACTGAGCCCCTTTCAAAAGACTGCTTTAAAAACTCCTCTCTTCCACCAAAGGCATGTTGTGCCTCCCGAGATGGTTTAGGCTGTGTTTCTCCTGGCTGACTCCAGCGGTCTCCTGCACCTGGAGCCCCCAACTCGCGGTCCTGGTGAGCGGCCCCGTAGCTGCAATGCTTGGTCCTGCGTTCACAGACACCGATGCTGTGGGTCTCTGTTTCGTATTCGCCATCCTTCCCTGCAGTCTCCCGTTCCCTACGTTAATAATGGTCTTAGGATAGAAAGTAGCGTGTCGACTTAAACTTCCCTAAACCTTGATGTAAAACAAAAACCCAAAAAACCTTTCTGGACTGAAACTTTTTGTTTGTATTGCCCAACTAGCATAATGGCTGCCTATGTGCAAACATCCTGCACGTGAACAACAGAACCGTTTTCCAGGCTGTGCTGCAGCTACCGTCCTCGCGGTGTGGCGCGCTTACCGTTGTATTTTACCTACGGATGCATCAGCAGGAGCTTGTCTAAGCTGACTTCTACCGATTTCCCTAACAGCTCGATACGTACTTCCTAACCAACTTAGGCTTCCCAAGTGGTGTAGCTTACATGCTCAAAAGTTTTTTCGTAGGAACAGGTACAAGCTGTTCGCTAGCTAGCTTCGGGAAACAATTTGTTTTGTGACTTTGCATACTTAGTATCTCAAATGGAAGCAGCCTCACTAGTTTAGACTGGCTGACAGCATACTTGCAGGATACAAGCTCTGTTGTGGAACGGGAACTTCAACTCCGTTTTCTAGTGCAAATACCCGGTATTAGCTCCAGCGTGCTGCCTCTGAACACGCTCCCTTTGCTGGTTTAACCTTTTCTTTCATTGACAAATGTTATTGCAATTCTGCTTGTTAGAATAGCTATGGAAAGCAAATCACACGTGCAAATAATAGCAAAATGAATTCCATTTATTCTTTGACAGACTACTGGTAGGAAAAAGATGCCTGGCTCTAAGTTTAGCTACCACTGCTAAAGGAATTCCAGTGATGACATCTTGTTCAGAGTACAATGCAGGCAAAAAGCAAGAAAGCTGAATGTTCTGAAACAGAAGAAGGTGTATGATGGCATTGCATAAATCTGATAATCCTCACTTGCAGTAAGTGATCAGTTCTGATTATTTATTTCTTTAAAAAAAAAAT
>VZTL01065476.1:0-29381 GCA_013400535.1 Scopus umbretta | reverse complement strand
GAATTCTGGCTGAACTCAGATGTTCTTCCCTCCCTTGTTTCTCAGTGACCAACCTTTTTGTGCTGATGGAGGTGAGGTGTGGGGCTTTCACATCTGCACCATCTGCATGGGTTTTAATATCAGGGGGTCTGTGCCCCTGTCCCGAGACATCTGGGGAGTGTGTGACACCACACACGAACCCTGCAAAGATTATTGAGTTCAGTTGCCAAGCAGCTGTGGAACAGTTAGTTCTTTGTCTCAACAGGTCTATTCCTTGGTGGTGATTCTTCCAAAAACTCCTCTGAAAGACCGGATTTCTTTGCCCTGTAAGTGACTGCAGCATGTTCCATAGTGTAGATGGAGACAGCGTGAGGATAAAACATAGGTGGGAGTAAGAGGTTCCTGTATCTGGTCGCGCTGCAGATACATCCCACTATCTCAGGGTACAGATACATGGCAAAGGACTGATAAGTTATCCCTGGAAAAATAGTATGTTGTGCCTTTGGAGAGCAGAATAAGAGCAATTACATTGGTACTTCAGTAGCTAAACAATTAAGAAAACAAGATTCACTGCTTGTTCATGATACAAATGTAATGTAAATTTATAATCTTCAGAGAGCTGTAAGAAATGGCTTCCTAACAATAGCTTCCTTTGAAATGCATGTATGATGTTAAAGTGTATGTGCTGGTCTTTCCCTGGGAAAGAAAGGCTAATTGGGAGCTGCCTAATAATTTTTATCTGGGCATTTACTTTATTAAGATGCTGCCCTGTTTTTTCTTTTTGTTGCAGAATATCTGCAGTTCTTGAATAGGGAGAGAAGCTGTTACTAAGATGCTTGTGCATTGGGCTTTTCTCTCTCTAAGTAGCATTGGCATCTACATGTGGGTACTCTGAGGGAGTGGATATGTGTGGCGTATGCCACAAGCAGGTGGTCCTGGGCCTGATCTGCCTAGTGTCCAGCATACCCTGCTGCTCCTGTCCAGGCCTTCTGAGCAGGTTTGTTAGTGCTGTACATGGGGAAGGCACAGATTCTGGTTCAGCTGTGCGGTTTTTGTTTGTTTTTCTCACATGGAATTAAATGACTGACACTGGTTCCAGATGCTTGCCTATACAATCTTTGCATGCGTTGCCATGACCATGTGTTTTCAAAACCCATCTTATGTGTGCGTGTACACATGCAGGAGGATATGGTTTAGTCCACTATACCTCCATCAGTCCTGCCAGCGTGGGACAGGAGAATGCAGTCTTAATTCTTAAGTTCTTGAACAGACAAGATGGTGAGGTGCTTCTGTTGGGTTTGCCTTCTCCATCAAACAGAGTTACACTGGGCTGGTGCTTATGAGGTCGAGCTTCATCTGTGTCCATGTCTTTTCCACAGCCAGGAAGAGTTTTTATGTTTATGCTGGAATCCTGGCACTGCTGAACCTGGTGCAGGGCCTGGGCAGTGCCCTCCTTTGTGTGGATATCATAGAAGGACTATGGTACGTATGCTGGTGGAAGAGGTCTGCAGCCCAGTTTCTCATGTTGCATTCGAGTGTCCTTCAACACTGCCTCTCCAATAAAACCAAACTTATGCTGTGTTCCTAAGAAGGAATAAAGCTGTTGGTTCTGTTTTGTGCCAGAAGACCTCTAAGTGGTCAGGAAACTCACAGTGGAGAGGTCTGTGGAGCTGCATGCTCTGCAGCGGTCTTGAGGTAGTGAGTAAGAACAATAGTTTGAATCCACTGATGCCTGGCCATTGGCTTGTGTTGCATAGGTAATAAGGGAGGAAATAGTCTATTTGCTAGAAATGGCATGGAGATACCCTCAATCATACCTGGAGTCTCATTCTGCAGGGATCAGTGTCACTTCTGTATGTGAAAATTGGGAGCACTGAGATTGTGCTCTTGGTCAGACCTTGGGTGTTGGCATGATTCCTTCTGAGTGTCTAGGAGCAGTGACACATATTGATGGCAATGTCTGTTACTTTGCATCAGTTTGAATTTGTTTAGCATAAGATTTTTCTTGTCCTCTGCCTGGACACTCTGGAGGGAAATTGGATCATTCTGGGGGGTTGTGACTGGTGTTATCCAGCTGTATTGTGCTTGAGTGCTAAATTCCTTCATGTTCCCTTTTGCCATTGACAGCTGTGTTGATGCTACCACGTTCCTTTACTTCAGCTTCTTTGCACCTCTCATCTATGTGGCATTCCTGAAGGGCTTCTTTGGGTGAGTAGCCAAGAACAGGAGTTTAGAGGGTATATGTACAGCAGTATATATATTTTAATTGTTTCGCACTCAAGTTCTCCTGATCTGTAGAATAAAGGCAGCAACTAGAATACCAGTTAGAGAACCAGTTTTTAATTTCTGGCCTTGAAGTTTTTCTTGCGTGACCCAGGGCTGCTCGCTTCTATCCAAGACTCCTTTGTATGCAAAGTGAGCCGATAGCTATATTCCTCTCAAACGTTTATGAGGATCACTTCTTCAGTGTCTGCATCCTGTTTAGTATAAAGTTTTTCCGCTGAAGTTATTAACTAAATGGTTAGTGAGAGATTGAGTCCCGGAAGGTTAAATGGTCTCTTGGGTGAGTTTTGGGATAGGTTTGTAGAAAGGATCTAGGGGTTAGGTAACTCTTT
Source organism: Scopus umbretta (assembly GCA_013400535.1). NCBI lineage: Eukaryota > Metazoa > Chordata > Aves > Pelecaniformes > Scopidae > Scopus > Scopus umbretta. Next base: position 26,787 of record VZTL01065476.1, on the reverse strand, counting down.
GGCTGAGGACTCCTCTACAATGGGCCCAACAGTCACCGGTTAAAAGCACTTGCGACTGTGATTCCTGGGTCGGGGTTGCCACCGTGTGGCCACTCAGCGGAGATGCAGCTTGGTAGGAAAACCCGAGTGTTTTCATGTAGGCTTTAGCTTTTATTGTCCGTAAGCAAGAAACAGCAGGCTTTAAAATAACTAAGAACATAAAGTACTCCTAGAATATCAAAGTATGACTCTGTTGCCTTCTGAAATCAGAAGGGAACAGTGTCTGAAGTTAGAGATGGAAACCACTGATCCACAAGTGTTTGTATTTTGATTTTCCTGTTGCACACAGATGGAACTTGAGGTGGACTCCTGTTCTGTTAGTGTCAGTAACCAGGCTGCCATGGAGTCCAGTGGTGTTTGGATGCCTTTGCCCTCAGTAATTCAGAACTCCTGAAGATGAGAACACCTTTTCCACACTAGAGTCAGGATTCTGCCATTTTTATTTCTCTTAGGTGACTTAGTCCAAAGCTACAATTGGCATTACTTTGTGGCAATTACTCTGCTAGGTGTATTTCAGGACTGAAAGCTAGTGTGAAGAGTTTTTAGGGTCTGAATACACAATTTCTTAGTGCTGCTGAGTTTGTTAAGGGTAAGTGGCTGTGATACTACATTGCTTAAACATGTATTTTAAATCTTTGATTACTCCAGGTCTGAACCAAAGATCCTTTTCTCGTACAAATGTCAGGTGGATGAACCTGAGGATGTGGATGTGCACCTACCCCACCCTTACGCTGTGGCCAAGAAGGAAGGAATGGATTCTGGTTTCTACTCAAGCACTCAGATTGACACCACAGCCTACCTGGATGACGTGGCCTCTATGCCATATCATGTGGGCAGCATCAACAGCATAGACAGTGACCGCTGGAAAGCCATCAATGCCTAAGGCAGGGCTACCCGCTTCACATGATGCCTCATTCTTTTCCTTCCAAACTCCCTGATACCACAACTGTTAGGACATCCATTGGAAATCTGTCCTTGGCTATCTGCCATGGCTTTCCTCTCTTCCTTAGGATTTCCGAAACCTATTGTGGAACTAAGTTGGCAGCCCAGATCCTGTTGGAAAGAACGTTTTCTGTCGCTACCTGAGAACAGTGTAGAACAGTTTTGTTCGTAAACCTATAAACACTGAACCTTCCTGATCATCCGTGTTCCAGATGTGAATATGACCCAGAAGACAGGCCTGACTGGCACCTCTTCCTTTTCAATGACCGAAAGCACTTATCTGCCAATTAGGGGAATGGCGTTTAGGGATGAGGGTGTTGATTTGACTGCTGTATTGTACATATAGAAAGAGTTTGGTGGTTGAAACCAAAGATGGTCTTCCTGGGCTTTTTCAAGCATCATGATTGCCTGGGTCTTGTCATAATGCAACAGCATAGGTAGTGAAAGCAGTGTCTGAAGAGGGAAGCTGGTCATCTGGGCTCATCTCTGGTTTCGGCTAACACCAATGAAAATCAGCAATTGCAGTTGCTAGGAGTTAAAAGGAGTGTTCTGAGTATATGGGAAGGAAAAGAGAGATATGAAGAGGAATGAACTGTTCTTTGTGCCCTGGGAGCATTTTGGGGGGGCTAGTAGCTAGCAGCAGGGATGTGAACTGACTGAACAGTAGGGAGACAGAAGGACAGACAGTGCTGCTGTCTAGCTGAGCTGAAGTAGCTGTGAAACAGTCTATGGAGGCTTTACTACTGTACATCTGAGCTCACAGGAAAAAAAAAAAAAGTAACAACACTGAATTGGGGCTGAGTTTCAAGAATAAAACCTGTGAGGTAGGTGCATTTTCCATCTGTGCCCTGCTTTGTGGCTCTGGCAGGGTCTGGAGCTGTGTGCTGTGAAGGAGGAAGCAGACTCTGCAGATGAAGGCTCCAGAGATGTTCAGGTGCTTGAGGCAGAGCAGAAGCCCATGATGAGTCTGAGCTGTCAGTATTTAGTGACTGGATCTCTCAAACACCATAGGCATGCTAGAATCAGGCTGGCTGGTGTTCTAAGTTGGGAGGCAAGTGGGAGATGGACGTGTTTTTCTGGCAGTGTCCTTCTCTTCAGTTGTAGTTCAGATCCCCAGAATTCTGGTCTGAATAGGTTTTATGGCTTGATATGTTGAAAATACTTACGTGCATGCGGAGCGTGGTCCATATACAGACTATCTGGAACTTCTTATTAACCTCTTCCATGCTGGAAAAGGGAGTACTATTGTCTGAGCCGTCTGGCATGCAGTTTCAAGACATCGTGTTTCAATCCAGGGACTGTTCAGCTGAAAGCTTCATCAGGCTGGCTTCTGGGACATACTGTGCTCTCCAAGGATGAAGAGGTGTATTACTCTAGCTTTGGGGTGCTTTCCTACCCAAGTCCTCCAGGTAGGTGGAGATCTGCTATAAGCAATAGCAACTTTCCATTAGAGATGGTAGAAAGGGGGAATTCGAAACGTTTGGGGGCTATGTGAATCTTTTGCCCCAACTCACTGTTCTTCCTGAAGAATACAGAGGTGAGAGTTTCTGGGAAATTGTCACGCAGGGTGCAGCATGGAGGTGTTAGTTTGGATCATGAGCAGTTAGGGGAAAGCATTTGCTACCAGGTGTTCCCACCATAGGGAAAGAAAGTTTGGGTAAGAACACGAAGTTCACGTTGGTTGCCAAAACTATGCAGGTCCTTTGTTTATCTTTTTTTGTTAATGAGCAATGCAGCCTCTCTGTTTTGCCTGTGGACTTTCCCCTGCTGGCCTCTAAGTAGCACTGGCACCTTGAAAACAAACACACACACTTTTTTTTTTTAATTTACTTTTGAGGAAAAAAGGCTTCTGTCTGTCTATGTACAAGAGCTGAATTGTCTTGTGTAGGTCAATAGCCTTTCACATTTCCCTTCTATTCAATCACTATGCAAGGGCTGGACAAGCAACTGGCCAAGTCAGCCCTTGCCACATGAGAGAAGTGTTCCATGCTCCTCCCATCACTTGCTGTGAATCAGCCTGAGCCACACTTGCTTGCTTACTCTAAAAGGGATGGATGACATGGTGCCTGAACTGCCCTGCTGCTGCTCTTAGTGCTGCTTACAACAGTGACCCCGAGCTGCTGTTAGAAAGTGTGGGGAAACCTTCCCTGGTGTTGGTGGGCCTTGGACGCAGCCAAGAGATATGGAAGGTCTTAAAGCAGTTGAGAGAAAAAAAGGAGCAACTGCTTTTGTGTCCCAAGGAGTATTTCCTGACTCTCAACATCCTGACTGAGAGGACTTATCTGCCCTCCTTGATGTGAAGAGCAGGTTATGAATTTGCCTTTTTATCAGCTGAATTCAGTGCTGAAAGATCACCTGTACAGGTGGTCAACATGTCCATCCTGTCCTTTGCTGGCAGGACTCCAGTATTTCTGGAGTGTCCCACGTTCTGCTGCTGAGGAGCTTCTGCGCTAGGTCATGCACTGACCTTCCTCCTGTTGTATTTTTATGTATATATAATGCTTTGGGCCATATTCAAAATGGTCCTTGAGCCGAAGTGTGTTATGTGTGGGGGGGGTAAAAGAAGAGAAAATACAGAATAAATGTATATTTTTGTTTGTAAAATAAAGAAATAAAATTAAGTTTGGCATAAGGGGTCATACTTTCTTTCTCAAATGATCCATATTATGGAGAAAAAATAACTTTCAGACTTTTTTTTTTTAAAATCCCTGAACAAATTTGGCAGATAATAATGGAATAACATGATGTCCTTTTGTCAGAGATGGATTTATCCTTCTTGGAGGGCCATTACTAGGGCAGCAGATGACTCTGCAGAGAGTGGTCTCCAGGTCTAAATAACTGTCAGTGAAGCCTTTGACTCTTCTCTCAGGAACTAGATCTTGCTGTTCCTGGGCATGTCTAGCATCAGGGGTCTTTGCTATGGAGTATCTTTCTCTGTTGCTTGGGAAAAGGCTTATGTGGAAGTTGGAATTGACTCTTGCTTATTTCTTGTTCTGGGCTTTGAAATGAACCCTGTGTGTCAAGACTAATTTTCTGGCTGCAGGGAGGACACAATAGCTGCTGAGTAACAGCTAAGTGTGCTGGCAGTAATCGGCACCCATCAGGTTCTCTCTGGCAGGCTGGGGAAGTGAGGTGAGCTTTGGCTCTACCTTGGGATTGGGTCATGTCCCTGTACAATAAAACCTTTTGGAGCTCCTTCCAGGCTCCATGCAGAAAACCGGGGGGATTGCCCTAGGAGGTGCTACTGCTGGAGTTAGCTTTGATGGCATCCTCTGCTCCTGCATAGGTGGAGAGGTGTTAAATTGCTGTACAGCTCCTCTGCCATTATCGTGGCTGCTTCCACATCAGTGTCCTTCAGGTAGTGGGCCATGTTGGGTGCCCTTAGGCTCTTGGAGATCACAGGCTGTAGGTGTGGCATGCAGGGTTTTTTTTGTCCTTGCCCACTCTTCCTCCTGGATCTTTGCAGGTGATGCCTGTCACTTGGCTGGAGTTACGCCTGAAAAGGCCTAAGGAAAGATGACAGGAATAATCAAAGTTATGGGAAGACTTCTGGAGGAGTAATTACATGGTTGAGAACTCACCAGCCTGGAAGAGCAATGGTGCAGGTCTGTGAAACCCTCAGAGGACAGAGGAGCAATGACTGTTCACAGGCTTTTTCAGTACAAAAACTGGGTGCCGTCAAATGAAGTGAGCAGGTGGCAGATGAGAAATAAACAAGAGGCTGGTGAGAGCGTTCTGGGATGGTTTGACTTTAGGCAGACCTTGCTCTCGCACTGGATGCATGCAGTGTTTCTGTACTGCAGTGCAAACAGCTGATGGTACTGCGACGCAGTGCCCTCGTCTTGAGAACTCGAGCAATGGGCCCAGTCCCCAGAGTACAAGGTATTGCGTGAATTACAAAAATATTCCGCGCTTCCAGGAACATGCTATAGAAGAGGCCTGGATATCTTGAGGGGCAGAGTCCTGTCGTGGCAGGCAATGGCACAGTCGGTAGGTCTTGCTGGAGCAGGGTGGCTGAAAGGAGCAGAGAGGTTAATTCTGGCTACAGAGCAGCTGCTGTAAAATTGACTAGAAGTCATAGACTGTAATTTTGGTTTTAATCACCAGAGAAACGTGAGCTGACATGGGGTGGTGAGCTCCCTTGAGGACTGTGGAGAAGCAGTGTGTACGAAGGCGGACAAGGGATTCCTGGTGGGGTGAGGTGGATGCCCTCGCTCGGCTTCTTTGGGGGCTGCTCCATCTCGATGCTGCCAAGGGGAAATTGCCTGGATATCCTTCGGGGCTCCTCAGCCCATGAGTCCTCCATGACTGGCAGGATCCGGGTGGTTCCTCAGTCTTGGAGCTAGGAGATAAGCTTTGTGCCTTCCCATCTTATTAACTTAAAAACGTGTGTTTTGGTTTTCTTCCTTTCATAACTTTGACCAGGTGAAGGAACGCCACAGGCGGGGTGTGTGGCAGTGGAAGTTCATGGGGTGGTTGGACCCTGCATTCAAAACGAAGGTGTGGAGGACGGGCGTGGGAGGGGAGGAGGAAGCCTGGCGAGGCCAAGGGCTAGAAACTGAGCCGGGAGACGCTTCGGTGCCGCCGTGGGTATGCCGTAGGGTGAGGATAAAGGGGTAACCCGTCTCGGAGCACAGCTTGCTCCGGGGCCGGCTCAGGCCGCCCGCGCCCCGGGCACCGCAGCCCGCGCAGCCGCCGCCGGCAGACTACAGCCCCCAGCCTGCACCGCGGCACGCCGCCAGCACCGCGCCGCACTATTGGCCGTCCCGGGGCCGGCCGCCAATGGGGGGCGGGTATGTTGGCAGGCGGCGGAAGCGGAGAGGCGCTCTTCGCAGCGGCAGCCCGGTGCGAGTGGGGGGCGCGGCGGGGAGAGGCGTCCCCAGCGCCCGCCCCGCCGGCATGGGGGGCAGCGAGAGCAGCCACGGCGGCAGGAAGGTCTCCTTCGGGCTGGATGAGCGGGAGCAAGTCCGGGTGCTGCAGGGCATCAGGGTGAGCGGCCCGCGGGGCCGGGCGATGGAGGCAGGGAGGCTGCGGGGCACGGGTGTGGTGGGGCAGGGCCCTGGGCTGAGGAGGGCCCTGCTGGGGGCCGTTGCTGGCGGAACTCGGGCGGGGAGGTCAGGGGATGTGGTACGGGGCTGGAAGGGGTGGGTGAGGAAAACCAGCAAGGAGGAGGGGAGGAAAAACTGGAAGGCTGAAGGAGCGGGGGTTGGAGAGGTGATGGGATGCCCGGGGAGTGGTGGGAAAGAGGGCCGAGTGCCTGGGCACGGCTTTCCTTGGGCGGCGACACTCCGGCCCTTTGTCTCCCCTTCCGAACTCCGCTCTCGCCCCTCTTTCCCTCCTCGCTGCTTAATGGCCCCATCTTGCCCTACCTGGCGCGTTGCAAGCAGTTTCATGCTTAGAGACGCTGCCTGGCTCTGAGGGCATCCAAGAGGAGACACTTCTGCCCTTGTGAATTATACCCAGAGCCTTGGCGAAGCACCCATGTCTGAACATGCAGGGAGATAAGAGGTTGTGGGGAGTAATGAGGATTAGGGGTGTTCCTAGGAGCGGCAATGGGAAGCTGCTTCTTGAACTTTGATCGGACATCTACATATATGTGTATGTAGCCCTGGAGAGTGGTAGGAAAAAACATTACGGAATGTTTTTTCCCCATCAAGATTTTTCTTCCTGTTTTTCATTGGCTATTTAATTTTTTTTCTTACTACCATCATTTTCATTGCAGTTGCTTCTTCACACTTTTATCTGTTTTTCCCCCAAGATTTGTCTGAAATGAGCTTGCAGAGTGAGTTTTGCTGTGGTTACTTATTTTTCATCCATTTTGACTAAGCATTTGATGAAAATTAACTAAGATTGTGCCAATCTCCTTTTTAAAGTGTTTGACAGAGGTGAAGTAGTTCTTGCCTGATTTTTATTTACAGGATATGGGTGGGGACCCCTTGAGGACTCACCCTCACTGCCATACATGCAGTTTGTTTCATGCTTTAATTTAGTTAGCAGCTCCATGGAACAAACATGGGTTCATTGGTACTCATCTGTTTATGACCTCCAGGAGCTCAGGATGAAGATGCCCTGTGTATCTCATGACAGCGGATTAGGTTAAATGAGCTGTGATCTTTGTAGGCCTTTCTGTTTGACTCCCTGAAGTAAAAGTTTTCTTTTTTTCTCTTTTCCTTTTCTTTTTGGTTTGTTTGTTTTGTGAAACAAAATAATCGTTCTTCATTCTGAGTACCAAAGAGGTTATTTGCTTTTTGCAGCTATGTATATAAAAGTAGTTCCACTGAGCCTGCTCTTACCTAAGCCTGGCTTTTTACAGGTTTGTGTTTTTAAAAACCAGTTCCCATAAACTGGAATTGGAATACGAATTTGGCACGATAACAATGTATAACGTGGGTGTTAAAAATACTGTGAAATTGGGTAGCAGTGGCACAGCTGAAAATTCGTCTTCTACTGTGACCAGTGTAGGTGGGGAAACGGCCTTGTTGCGTTTTGTTCTGGAGCCAGAACAGTCAGCACAGCATCTCTGACCCTGGGAGGAATAAGGGGACTATCTTAACAGTGCTGCGAGAAGCCCATGGGTTGAATTGCTAGAAAACTTCACGTTAACCTTTCTTCTTCATGGTTTTGGACCCAAGTAAGGGACTGAGAATGAAGTTCAGATTGCAAAACTTTCCAGCCTTATGTGAGTGGGAGGGCTGTGCAGTTCTTCTCTGCCATATGATCTACAGTATTTCTGCCATGCTGAGCTGGATTAGCAAGCGTGGGGAAAGAAGAAGGACGGATCAATGGACTTACAGCCTGGCAGGAACTTAGTTCCTTTCCTTCCACTTCTGGTAAATATGTCCCTACTCAAGGCATTGGCTTGTCTAGCAGTGCTTCCCACCTTCATTAGTATTTGTGGAAGAGTCATTCTTGTTGTCCAGTGAAGCCTGTAGGGCCAGTAGATTGGAGGTTTTATCACTTACTGATAGGGTATGTTTTTTAAATGTAAAGTCAACGCACAGATGTTGACCACCTGGATCTGAGGGAGCGTGGCATTGAAATGAGGTAATTGGCAATACTTCTGCAGTAGTATGGAAACTAACAAATGGGGAGCTTTTATCCTGAAATATATATGCATTAAGAGTTGACTTGGCTAATTTCTTTCAGCTCTCTGAAGATGTGGTGAACCGAATGAAAGAATCTCCTCAAAGTAAAAGGGACAACCAGAGATCGCCTCTTTCATCCAATGGCACAGCTCCATCTTCACCAGCTGCAGAAGGGAAACCTCAGTCTCCTACAGGTACTGTCAGTCCCTCTCAGGTCTACTGACTGTTTTGACGTGTTTCTCGGTAGCTCTGCCACTGGATGTTACATAGTATGCTTGTATCTTTTCAAGACTATTGTTGTAAGAGGAGCTCTTTGATTAGTGTGTAACACTTTGATGTGTGTTAGATATCAGATATGTGTGTAGATATCAGCATAATTGAATGCCTTGGATGTTATGGTCCTGTGACATCCTCTTTATGTTTCTGAAAGGTAGCCACGTCACCTGGCAGTTGGAGAAGTTGAAATGCTATGGTTCTAGTTCTGTCACTGTGTGACCTTAAGTAAGACGACTTGTTTTTCTAGATCCTCTCCTTTTCCGTCTTTGGAATACCACCCTTCCCAGATACTTTAATGAATTTCTATCTCTTTGTGAACATTTCTAGGATTTCAGATGAACGTGTGATAAGCAAGGCAGAAATTTTTGATTTTATCTTTCATTCCTGGCAAGCTGACTTGTCTCCTTTCCGTGCACAGGGAGTATATTGTGGATGGGTGGGGATAATACTGCTTTTTCTTTTTTGGAAATAAGCTCATAGGGAAGGATGGACTGACGAAGCACAGCTTGCCGAGTGGATGGTGGGAACTTTGGTTTCTGAACTTATCTTTCTTTACAGGTCAGAAAACTATTTGGTTTCTCTTGGTTCTCAAATATACTTTGATATATGTTATCAGTGTGGATTTGTTTAAAGCATCCAGACTACCATGAAGTTAGGGAACCAGGGCTTCGCTGTTAAAGATTTATTTGCTGTTAGCCTACATCTTTCCTGAAAGTGGATTCAGCCTTATGGATGGCCTAAACTCCATCAAATAATTTCATCTCTACTTGTGGGATCCCTTGTAATTCCCAGGAAAACCAGGATAGGAGGTCAATGGGAATGACTAATGGAACTACAGGAAGGAAATGGAAAGTAGGACTAAAACCATGCTTACGTTTCAGTATAAACCAGGGGTTTGAGGTGTGAACATCCTTACCTAGAAGTTTCTTTAGTGTGTCTTATTCAGCGTGCCTTGCTGTCAGTGTCTCTTTATTTCATGAATTCAAACTCCATCCATCAAATTAAAATTTTCTTGAGGCTTTTCTAGGTGTATTGTTTTTTCCCTCTTCATAAGCTAACACTCACATATGAAATACTCTCCTCAAATAACTTAGGATGTGATAAAGGACTGTGCTTTGCATTATAGTTGTCACAGGTTTTTGTTGTTCTTTCTAGGAAACCAGCCACCAATGGCGAGTGACTCTGGTCAGAAGTCTTCTGCTGCAGAGCAGGAACTGTACAGGAGGTGAGGTGAAGTTCTTGAAAAAGACAATAGTTTAGCTTCTTTTGGACTATATATATACATATACACACATGTATGTTTTACAATGACTGTGTGTTTTAATTCCTGAGAATCCCCTTGAAGCCTTGTTCATTTGAGGGCCATGGAACACTTTTTTTTTTTTCTTAAGAGGAGCCTGTCCCTTAGCCAAAAAACAGCAGTTAGGGGAGCTGTGGGCAATTGGAGTGGTATTTGGAGAAACAGGGAGGACCAATGTAAAGAGCTGGTAACTACAGAAAACTTAGGTGTGATGCGCACTGCAAGACTAATAGAGCATAAACTTGAGTACAGTTGCCTTTTCTGGGACAAGTGAAAGAGTCTGTGTGTGATGCTTCCCTTAGGAATTTTGGAACCTCAAACGTGGAGATGGGTTTAATTCAGTTTATACATAAAATAATCAGATCCATTTATGTATCTGATTTCATTCCTCCTCCTTTTCCTAGATTGAACATAGTGCCTGTCATCCAGTATAGAGTGCTATGAATTTTTCATCCAAGGGTATTTTAATTTATTAAGATAGAAATACCTGTGAAGATGGGGTAAGGCTAAGAAAATTGCAGAAGAAAACTGTCCTCTTTGTGGGAAACACAGCAGTCTCCTTCTAGTTGTCGGCATTGCAAGGCAGTGTGAACTTCAGTTCTGTGTAACTCAGTAGCTTTCTGTTACAAAACTGCTGGCCTCATCTGTCTGTGCATTCTTAAAGATGCTGTAAAGATCAGTCTTCTCCTGTTAATGATGAAAAACAGTCTCTGTGTGTGATGTTTTTTTTTAGTGTTGCAACTGACTGGCCAAAACTGTTGAAACAAAACCCTGTTGCATCAATCACACTGTCCTTAGGAAAGTCAGATATGCAACCAAGGAAGTCCCTAGAAAGCTGGTTTGCTTTCTTGGGGACTGTGAAATTGAAATTGCTGGCAGTTTTCAGTCCTGAGCTACTGAACTGCATCCCAAATACCTGATCGGGGAAAGGAGAGGTAGAGGCAGAAATGCAGCTGAAAGGTAAGCAGGGAAGACAAGAAAGGGAGGAGCAGCTTGTATGCATATGCCTCAACTGTGGAACCAGAACCAGACCTGGATGGGCTGAAAAGCACCCTGAGAATGCTTGTGGATGACACCAAATTGAGGGGGTGGTCACTGCTCTGTGGAGGGCAACACTGCCTCTCTGAGGGACCTTGGCAGGCTAGAGGCATGGGAGAAGAGAGGCTGAGGGAACTGCATTGGCTTAGCCTGGAGAAGAGGGAGGATCTAACTCTTTTCAACTTCCTAAAATATAGGCAGTGCCAGACTGCCCTCAGAGGTACACACTGAAAGAACAAGAGGCTAGGGACACAAATCACAGCAAAGAAATTCTTCCTGGTTATTGGGGGGGGTGAAGGTGGCAGAAAACCCCAGTCAGTGAGTGCAGTGAAGCACTGGAACAGGTTCACAGGAAGGATATAGAATCTCCACTGTTGGAGATCATCAAAGGTTCACTGGAGAAGGCCCTAAGCGACCTGATCTAAGCTTGAAATTAGTTCTGTTTTGAGCAGGAGGCTGGAAGAAATGACCTTCAAAGGTCCCATCTAACCTAATTTGTTTGTTCTGTGATTCACTACGCGTTTATCTCTTTTTGCTTGCATGTGGGATTTCCAAGGCTTGAATTGGACAAAATTTCCTTCATGGCAATCTGAGATTCAGGTGTCCAGACTATGGACCTGCCAAGGCCACTTCTCTCAGTGCTGTTGCTACATGCGTTTTGTGGGATTTTCTTTCCCTTGTAGAGCAGAAGAGAGCAGCATTGTCAGATAGGCTAACTCCCTTTATTGTTGTACATCCCATGATCTTTTCCAAAGCAGTATCTATTTATCTAGCTAACTACTTTCCATTCTCACTGTTTCCAGGTGATAATTAAGTACTTCAGAGCTAAATGTAACTGAAGTATAAGCTTATATGGTGCTAAGTCTACTGTTGTTGCCAGAGCTGTACCTCACTGAAGCTGCAGGTCATGTTTAAAGTTTGTTGGACTTTTGAATTCCTGCTGATAATGGAGAGGCTGTGAGAACACTTTGTGTCAAATAGATTACGGATTTGTCGTTCACCTCTAGGCAGGGATAGTCCATGCTAAGCCATGACCCTGTTGCCACCTTCGCTCTGTTTGCCTTTGGCGCTCGTACAGGTATGAGCGAGAACAGGCACTGGTCCAAGAGGAGTTGCTCCGACTGGCCAAAAGAGAAAGGGAAGCAGCCAGCGAGGCCTTGAGTACTGCCCTTCAGCGGGAAAGGAACAACACTAATGAAGAGAGGCAGAGAGCAGCCCAGCTGGTGAGTAACAAAAAACTCCAGTATGTTTCCATACACAACAGGCTAAAATCTCTCTGCTTGAGGGGATTCATTAAATGTCACTTGTGTGATGAGTTTAGAAACTTTAATTTAGGCTGAAGCATCACCTCCCAGCTTGTCGCTTGTGTTTGGCTTACAGTGTAGCTGGCAAGCTACGCTTGCAGCATGTCACACGGTGATGCGAAGGCCAAACTTTCAGGGAAAGGCTTAAGCAATGACTGTGCTGGGGACAGCTTTACCTGTGGCAGGTCAGTATGGTGTGTGTATATGGGGTTGTTGTCTGAGCTAGAGAGAACTCTTTTAAACTATTAAGTGTATGAAATGAACGTTTCAATATATACAGGATCAGATTCTGCTGACCTGATCTATCCTGAAATTTCACTCCGTTTTTCTAGAGTATAATTGTGCAAGTACCCAAATTAATAAAGTCATAATGAGTTCTGTTGTTTGAGTCTTTTAGGATGCTGGTAACAGAAGAACTGTCATGAAACTGTCAAGTATTGTAACATGTTAAAGAAGGCTTAAGATTGATTTTTAGGGACCAGGAAGTGTAAACCCCTTTTGTACACACCACTGACTCCCAAACCAATCTGTTCTTGCCCAGCAGGCAGACTTATTTTTGGGGACTTCTTGCTGCAGCCTTCACTATTAGTCAGGCACCTTGGTGTTGCTGAGATAACCCGTTGGGCGATTGTCATACCAGTGCTGAGAAGAGCGGTGATGGAGGCAGAAGTACTGTGAGATGAGACTGAGTAGAGCAAAAGGCTTATATCACTACAGTAGATTGGGGCTGTCATTGATGCTTAATATTCACATGGTACTGTTTTATATTGTTTTCTTATAAATACTGTTGTTACTATGGCAATGGTTTGTTGCCTGTAAACAATGCAGAGTCTTACTGGAACTACCGCTTTTTCCTGACCTGCAGTGGTATGAGGTGTTGGGGTGTGACAGCGAGGTGGGACTATGCTTGCCACAGTGAGGTCAAATTGATTGTTCATTTAGGCTAATGTTGAAACTGTTTATTGAGAGAACTAGACCTAGAGTAATTCTCCTTGCCTGGTATGTATTGAAAGGATGGTTTAGGGAGAGGACAGACTTGAGTCATGATGGTCTTTATTATGTTTGTTCCATCCTACCGATCTGTTGCATGTGCTTGATTTAACTGAAAAACCTCTCTATGAGCATGTTTTTTCTATGTTGAATGCTAATAGGCATGGCTTACCCAGGCATGTGACTTGGCTGTGAAGTGTTTTGAAGTTATAATATGAAGGTATTTTAGCGGGCTGAATAAATAAAATTTATATAAGAAAGGCCATAGTGGTTCAGACAGAAGGTCCTTCTAGCTATAGCCCATCTCTTGACAGTGATCCATAGCAGCTACTTACAAGAGTAGAGCAGGTGTATAGCAGTATTTCCCACCTGTATACCCTTGTGACTTCTGCCATTCTGGGCCTTAGAGGCTTCATCAACAAGAGGTATTTTCACCTTGGTGGTTAACAGCCGTTGATGAAATTGTCTTCTGTGAATATGTCCCTTTGTGATTTTGGACCTATCTGTGCTTTTTGACTCCATGGTAACATTTGCATGGGGTTGGATTGGTAGGTCTCTGAGGTTGCTCTCCTGGATATAGCTTGTGAATGGCTGCTGTGTCGTAGGAAATTTCCTCTTGGCAGACTGTACCCTGGATGATTGCTGAGCTTTAGAATAGTGAAGTCTGAGGCAGGTGACTGCCATTCCTCTGCATAGGACATCTGGGTCAGCCAATGCAGTATTAACTCTCTTTCCACTAGAAGGAGAATATTCTCTATATGAATGCAATTAACGGAGTTCTGTAAAGAGGGTGGGGAAGAAGCTAGTGGATTTATTGTCCAATCTAAAGATGTGGTCCAGCTCAGAAGTAGAGCCCTGCTTTCCTGCAGTTAGGTGCAGAGTAATCCTGGAGAAATGTGATCAGCAGAGTCAGGCAATATTTGTGAAGTGTAAAGAGGGCACCTCTAAAATGAGTTGGGACCTGGCCTCTAATGTACAAAAGCTGTTCTATTGTCTGAATTAGCTTTTAATCCTGCAGTGTCGCATACCTAGATACTGCATACTTGATGCTCTGCAAAAATCTGATCCGGCTCTCCTTGTGTAACCCATAAAAGATAAATAGGGACAATGGAGTGTTAGCCCAGAATGTGGTGCAAGAAAGAGAAACTGTTAAACTTCATTGCTCTTTATCTCTTGATCAGTCATAAATTTAAGATCTTTTAAAAAATGGAATAGTCTAGCCTGTCCTTGCAAAGATGAGGTCAAAGCTATTGTCTCTTGGCTTCTAGGTGTCTTCCTAAGCACGAACTGTTTTTGCCAGCCTTTTAAATTATTAGGATCCTTATCAGACTTGCTTTATCTCAGCTACAGTTTCCTTTTGGGTATGGTTACTTTGTTCTGTTGTCTCAATCCTACTCAAATCATATCTGTCCTTTGTCTTTCAGTATTGTTTTCTTCCTTTATTTGGAATAGGACTTGAATGTTTCTTGGTCACTCTTCTGCTTTTTAGCCCTAGCATATGAAGCAAATAATGGGTGTGAGCTGCTCTTTCGTTTCTCCTGTGTCAGTCTTCACTTTCAGGTAGAAGATAGTAGTGGAACTCTAGGTACCTAGTGGTAGTCTAGGTGCAGATGGCACTGGAAATTGTCTGCTTAAATTTGTAAGGGAAGAACTTTCAGGGTTTCTGTTGTTGTTGTGACCTACTATGGAAGCCAGAGAAAAATGGGACAACTCCCATGAAAGAAAGAACAAATGAATAATTTGCTTCTAGCAGCACTTAATTTAGTAAAAATTGAAAATCATGCCACATAAAACTAGGAAGGTTTGTTTTATTTATTTTTTTGTAATATTTGCATTAAGGTCTTGAGCTGCTCTGTGCCCTTAACATATCAATAGTTTGGGGATTAGTAGCCTTCTCTTGTACAGTTGTATCCAGTAGTGCTGCAATATTCTCCATTAACCTTACCACTTGTAGACCATAAATCCAAATATAATAGCTGTATTTTGAAATTATTTAATTTTGATTGCGCTGAACGTCATTTGTTATTTAATCTGTTCTTTATGATTTTAATTCACTGACTTTTATTATTGGCAGTATTGCTATGAAGCACTTCTCCAGTTTTATTATATAATGCACATTCCTGAAGAGATCATGGAGTACAACTAACCTTTGATAAGGAACTTGCTGTCAGCTTCTGGGGCCAGTTACTTCATCATTTGTGGGGTAGGGTGCAGATTAAATCTTACTGATGGTGTGGGTTTTTTTGTTTTATGGTTTCTTGTTTGTGTTGGTTTTTTGTTTTTTTTTTTCCCCTTGAAGTAGTGCACTGGCTACAAGAAGGATTTAGAGTTAAATACCTGCGTCCTGTTCTACATTTTTGTCTTGATCTTTCTCTTTTTTATGACTTTGAACAAGGTACTTAGCTTCTAGATACCTTAGGTTTTGAGTAAAACTCCTTAAAGTTTTAGTTTAAGAAGTAAAACCGCTCCGTAAGTAGAAACACTGCAGCACTCACTTCCTTCTTTGAGCGAATATGGCTTTTGATTAACCATGTGGGACTGGCTCAAATGGAAGTAGTCTGCTAGGCTGTTGCAAGAACTCTTACCAATTTGTACTAGAGATAAAATGTTTCGTTTGTTTGTACAGCACTGCAGGATCGTGGTGCTGACTGGACTCTCTGAATAATTTAATGCTGTGAGTACTTACAATACAGCAAGGATTATATGTACAGTACTTCACAGCAGGGCCTAGGGTCTTTAACTAGTGCTTGTAGCATGCCTTAAGTCTCATGTGAAATATCCAGGAGTTAATACAGTTATCTTTAAATCCTTCTTTTATTTCTAGCATGAGGAACTTCCAAAGTTGTCATAGTCAAGTTATTTAATTGCTTCACTGGGTTGTGAATAGCCTCACCTTTCCCCTATACCAGCAATTTTTCCTTTTTCATTTCCAATTAATCAAAACCTCTTCTCTCAACTTCTCTGTTCTTTTGGCTTTCTTTTTTTCTCCTTCTTACCAGCAAAAGAAACTTCGCAAGCAAAGCTGCTCTTTTTTCTCCTTTCTGCTTTTGTAATCCCCTAAGGCTGTGCAGCATGTACAGCACATGCATCATGAGCCTCTTGGAGTTAGTGATTCCCTGCCTGATGGTTTTTGCCGAGACCTTTGAAACAAATCAATGTGGAATGAGGATGGAGAAAAGCAGAAGCGGTGGGGGGAATAAACGCGATTAAGCGAAGACATCTCATTACTACTCTAGAAAGGGAGGATTATAACTTATAAAATAGGAGGATCTCATTTAGGGGCCATGTGTGCCTGTGTTATCAGGACAGAGGGAGAGCAAATAGAATAAATGAAATTAATACTTTGAAAAGAGGCATTACCCGGATTTGAGAAATGAACTAATATGATTTGTGCAAAGCCCTGGAGTTTTTATCTCCTCATTTAATACCCCTAGGATAATGGCTTTGTCAGAGTTATTGACCAAAAGTTGTCTTCTTCCTTCCCACTTTGAAAGATTGAATTCAGAAATGGGGTGATGGTAGGACAAACTTTGCACCATAACAAGCTTTTTCAGACAAGACTGATGGGCATCGGTTGTTGCGTGAAAACAGACTGGATGCAGGATTTCTAAATTGCTGGGGCAGTGTTTCTCCAGCTGTTGGTGACGGACAGCTTACCATTCCCGGTGTTTCTAGTCACACCTTGCTCACTGGCTTGCTGGATGGCAACCTTTGCCTTCTGGTGGCTCCAGCATTGTACCGTTGTGATTAGTGTGGCTCAGAATATGTGTGTGGGAGGAAATATGAGGATTTAAGGTTTATCCCACCTCTGGTTGCTCCAGTAGCTGATTGTAATTGATTATAGGCTGTAGGATTCTTTTAAGATGATTTCTTGCCCAGAAATAATCTCTCTGCTCTTCAGAGCCTCTCCTCTCCTCTTGTTGATTCAGGAGAGAAGGACTGAAGGAAGAATGCATGACTGGCCATGCCTTTGGTCAGGGCAGTGGGTTTTGATATTGGTATCATCTTGTGAATGTGGGCTTTGCCTGTGGCATGCTTTGGACACTTCCACCCTTGGTTTGCTGTATATTGGTCTGCCAACAATTTAACTGGTGTGTTTTCTTCTCAGTTCAAAGAATGTGGAGGCTAAATTGTTTAAAATTGCTGAAAGCAGGGTAAACAGCCCATTCATAGGTTGATACAGTGAAGGGGAATTTTGGTGGTAGTAGAGGAGTGATCAGGTGGAGTAGTGTTTTCTTTTGGTCTTGCAGGGGTGGAGGAATGATCCAATTGGCCCATTCATGGAAAGTTTTCTTTAGGTTTCTGGTCATTGACGAAGTTTCAAGCCAATCTGACTGTGAAATGCCCACTGTTGTTGAGCAGTTGAGCACCATTTTTTGCTGTGAATTGCCCACTGTTGTCGAGCAGTATCAGCTGTAGATGCAGCTGAGCTGGTACTGAAGATGGTTTTAGAAACGGTGCTGAACATGATTTAGTTTTGTTAAGGCTTTCATTTACTTTGGGATAAGCTGGGGATCAGCTTCATCCTGGCTGATTAACAATAGGTAAGCATCTCTAGATTAGCCTGGGGTTTTGTTGTATGTAATCTCATATCATTGTGACAGGCTGGAGTGACTGGCTGAGGTTCAGTAGTAGCACCGTGTTTGTTGAAACTGTGACAGCGTGGGGCCATCAGCGAAGTGGGACTGCTGTTTTTGAGGTCAGGCCTCTACAGTCAAAACTTATCATTTTTTCCTCCCTGTTTATTTGAGTTGATGTAATGAAAGGTATTGTCTCTGAGCTTTGCATTATGGTTTGGATACTGCTCACCTCGGGGCCCATTTTGTTGGCCCTCTTTGCTCTGCAGCTAAAATGTAGTGCACTGAGCTAAAATCCTCTTTCTAAAGTTGCAAGCCTGTATGTAGGAAACAAGTTGGTTCTGGGAAGAGACATTGCTAATGCAAATCTTGGGTTTTAGTGGTTTGTGATTCTTTAATTTCTGTAAATGTTTCTTGGTTGAAGTTTTTTTGTGGGTAAAACCAAAAACATTGATTTAAATCAAAAAGTATGGGGGCTTGTTTTAAATAATAGTGCAAATGAGAAAAAAGCCCATTTGGTTGTTTTTCTCCAAGCTTGATTTTCATTGATGTTACAGTCATTAGCAACAAGTATCTATGTGTGTTTACTACAGGAATGACACATTTTCCCCCCTCCCCCAGATTAATTTTTATGTTTTCTTTCTAAAGTGACTGGTGCATTTGGTTACTAGAACATTAATTCCTACATAGAGTGTGGGTACCACCAGTTGTGGAGGCAGTACCTCCTGATGAGCGTTGCTCCCTGCAGTTTGGGTATTTTCAGAGCATTCATATACCGTGTGTCAAACACTCACATACCTACCCTTAGTGCATGCAAAACCAGCTAGGGAACTCTGACTAGGTTAGCAGGAGTGGCTAGAAGTTGCAATGCAGTTGTTTTCGATTGCTTTCACTAATTGAATAAAGCTGCCTTTTAAATCTGTCAATACAAATGGTAAGATGTGGATTTTGGTTTAAACTTTAATGATTTATTACAAAATGTTGCAAGCTAGTGATAGGGGGATTTAAATAACTAGGCTGAGTAGCTTCAGACCTTGTTCCTTCTATCCCTCTCATTCTTGCTGTCTGAGCCAAGAGATACTTTTCTAGACTTTCCTTTGAAAAAAATGTATTAATGTGTGGAGTCTTTAAAGTTAGCAGTCTATTCTATAGTCTCTGGCGAGAACATCCTTCCTTTTCCCCCACAGTTGAGTTCTTTGGCTGCTACCTTCTACTATAGAAGTGGGTGCATTTCTACAGTGAAGGAATTACTACTTTTTATGAAAGGGATTTAAGTGATCCCCATAGAAAGTAATCTTGCAGTATTAAATGCTGGACTTTGGAAAGGTTTGCATTAAATTTAAGTTTGGCATGGTGAGCATCTACATGTCTTCTACCTCCAGCAAGCTAATAACTTCTGGTCTCTGGAGCATCGGTGACATCTAAACTTAACTAAAGCAATTTTGGAGAATGTGTGCTACAATGAACCCAGAAAGTAAAACCAAAGCCAAACCAAAACAAAACCTCCTCTTTTTCCATCTTCCCTTGAGGGAAGGCAAAGCTGTTATCGGGGTAAGGGTAAGATGCTGTGTATGTACTCCTTATTTCTCCTGCTACTGCTGCTATGATTTGTCAGACATTTATAGCATTTTTTTAACAACTTCCAATTTCTGCAGCTAGTCTTTTATCTCTTGACTGAAGGTTAATTTGTGTTTGGAGAGTTTTTGCAGATTTCAGCAGCTGATGGTCGTTTGAGCTTCTCATTTTTGTAGTCTGTTGGGCTAAGGGACCTTATCATAAGGTTGGCCTCTTTTTAAATCCTCCAGCTGCAACAAATTGAAATTGTCTGTGGTACTGCCTACTTCCCGTCTTGCCTTCAATTCTCCTGTGCCTGTATTTCACGCTTTTTTTTTGTCTACCAAGTTCATATGCTCCACAGAAACTTCTTCCAGACTCATTTGTTCTGACTTAGGGTTACTGTAAAGCCAATCCATCGTTTAAGAAGCAAAAGATAAGATTAGCCTTCCTTTTCCCCTATCTATAACTGCAAAATATTCAATTCATAAAGAAAGAATAACATTTTGATATTTTTCCATGAATGGTACAGCAAAGCTCATACTGCATCTTTTTTTTTTTTTTTACTGCCAGACTACTGTGGAGTAGTAGAATTCTGTTCTAATTTTGCTGCTAATTTGGGAGGGGATAAGCAACAGAGATTTGGTAATGCATCAGGGTGTTTCCATAGGCTTTCCTTTCCTACCAGCCAGTATTAGTCAAATGTGGTATGGTTTGTGGTATGAGCTTGTCATAGGTATAAAGGCTGAGAGCATTATAAGAATGTAGTTCCCACTAGCTTGGTTAAACTTTATTTTTTGGATTACGATTTTGCCTGTCTGTGTTTTGAGTATTTGGGATATTAGATATATCTAACTTAGTATTTGGTGATAGCTTTCCAGTATTCATTGTATTCTATCTAAAAAAATGATGCTGTTTGAGTCTTGAATCAATGATCCTTGATCACTGAGAATTTTCTTGACATTTCTGTCTGGAAAGTGTTACTTAAAAAGAGAGCAAGATGGTGAATTTAAAGGGCTAATATAATAGGTAGGAAATAAGTTTGCACTGAATGGAACGCTTCAATTGCTCTTGCGCTCTCAGATGATGGGGATGTGAGGTAGGTGACCTGCCACTGGATGTCATTTCTGTCATATTCCCTAAATGACATGAAAACTAGCTTTGGTGCTTCTGCCACCTTTTCTTGGAATCTTAATGTGTATGTCTTGATGTGATCTTCATTGGCAACAGAGGGGTGGTAAAGAAGATACCTGAGTTGAGCAGAGTGCTCTGCACCTGGGGATGGTGTGAGAGAGAAATGGTGCAGGGTTCTTTCTGGGTCTCAGTAAGAAAGGCTGACAAGTGGCTTAATAAAACAGCTGTTTTAATAAGGTAGACCAGAAAGAGGACTATGGATAGCAAGTAAATCTTACATCCTTTCAGATGCTGGGAGCCCTGCTTTCATGCAGTATTGGACAGACCCTGGATGGATTTTCCCATGGCATACTGTGCAGATGGAGAGGTTCCTCCTTTTCCGTCACTTGAGCAATTACATTCTTACAAGAAAACAACTCTGTTCATCAAGGATGTTCATATAAGAAAATGTTGCTGCTCTTTTAGATAAAGGCAAGGTCCCACAGGGGCCAGTACCGAGGGGCAGCTGCCTGCAGGCTCCTCTGTTGCCATATCGAGGAATCTGTGTAGCACAAGACAGGCCTGAAGGCCACGCTGTGTCTGTACGTGCAGCACAGTGCAGGCCCACACCTCCTCAGGTTAACTGCTCTGTGGATCACCACCTCCTCGATGCACAGGGGTCTCCTGGTCAGGATCGCCACTTCCACACCTTCATCCACATACGGTTTACCTTTTTCAAAGATAGGTATGTTACAGATTATATTAGCTAGTTGTTCAGCTAATAGGAAGTTTCCTGATGGGCTGGAATGTTTTCTGTGTGATAACACCTGTCAGTGCACAGCACAGACCAGCATGGGTGGTCCCATACAGTGTGTTCCCATACAGCAGCCGCTCATGGTAACATGGGCTTCTGAAGCCCCAAGTACCAGGCCCAACAGAGCAGACGTGCCCTGTTCAAGATTACGTTTCCTCAAATACGAAGTCTTCTACACGTCTCCCAATACAAATAGCTTTGTTGGATTGTACTAGAAGATGAAGCTGAGTTTACATGGTATGATGGGAGAAATCAAAATAAGGACTGATGTTATTTCTTTATTTCTCATCTTAAAGAAAAGTTGAAGCAAGCTGATACAAAGAGCAAATTTCACTGAGGCTTTTTCTAGTTTGCTTATACCCCCCTGCTACAGTTGAGCATCCTCAAACCTGCTTCTATTTGCATTTACATTCTTGTTTGCTTCTCTCCTCCATCTTTCTCTCTGTCTTTTTACTTTCCCAAAACTGCAAGGCGGTTTGCTCCTGCTGCCTCTCCTTGTTGGTGGCGTTATCAGGCGCGTGTGCAGCGGGTGAGATTGCAAACGCCACTGTTCTCCAGGATTCTAAGCATCAGACAATGTTTTACACGGCGTCCCATTCTCTAGCTGGCTGGTTGGACATGATGTTGGTACCTTATCTTCACGCTGACACACACTGGACATTAATAGAAATACATTGCTGAGGCACATGTGTGGAATTTCAAGCAGCTCTTCTAGCTGTGCTTTAGATAGTCTATTGTGTGCTTAACCTCTTGGAAGAGGTTTTGATGAGAAATGCATAATGTTAACTCTTGGGCAGCTGGGTGGACTCCTTTAGAGTTTCTTGTTACAGTCAGCATAATATCTTCCTAATTGCATGCTGCTTATGTATTTTGGAGTTTCAGCAGTTTTAAACCTGTCTTTCCATGAGTAATATTCCTCCTTCGTAATGCAGATTTTTAGGGAAGAAATAGCTGTATGTATTGCATGTAGGGAGGAGGTAGGAAATATGTACTTCAGAGGGAAGTGAGCTGCCAGCACCCTTGTTTAGCTTTGTCTAAAGTCTGTCCCTGTGTTATTTTTGGCTCTATGCTTACCTTACATCAACTAAAGAAATGACCTGGATGCAACTGCTGCTATTTGCCAGGAATTCCTTCTGCTTTTGGAGCACATCAGAATTTTTATTTTTTCCTTTGTACTATATAGGTATACTTTCTCTGCTTGTTTGTTATGACCATCTGCAATTATCTATATTATTTATAAGTACTGAGTAAAACATGATGGAAAGTAACTTCTTAAAAGAGACTGTACTAAGGGAGAGGAAATGAGCTGATGACTTTCTCTTTGATTCTTTTAGATAATGAAAATAGAACACCTGCAAGCTTATGAGGGAGGGAAGAAATTAAAGAGTTAGCTGGCTTTCTTTTTCCTGTCTGCGTGTTACATTGGGGGTTTAGAGCCTTTTTAGCCTCGAAGACTTTGTGATAATGGGCAAACATGAAGGATGATGCAGTGGGAGTGGAGAGTAAAAATTGATCAAGTGGACAGATAGAGCAGGGCTATGTATAATTACTGTCCAAAAGGAAAAAAAGCTCCATAGTTTAATACCTACTTGAATAGTATATTAGACTAAGGATACATTGTTAAATAACCGGTGCTGTTCCAATTAGGACTGAGAGCTTGCCACTTATATTCACTGGATCTTCAGCCTAGTGCTTTTGCCATGGAAAAAGTGGTTCACTGTCTAGCAGATAACTTCAAACCCCCTCCTTTTTTTTTTTTTTTCCCTAAATACATAGGCTTGTATCTCTTCTTTCTCCTTTTCCCTTCTCTCCACTCTCTGAGCAGAATGGGTTTGTTCCTCAGTATCCATCTTGCTGTAGCTGTAATTGGCACTGTTGAGCTGAAATTGTGACTCCCCTCTGTAGCTTCCAAACTTCCAATACTCAAATGGTTCCTTACAAAAGCTGTTCTCTTCCCAGCTGAGGGCCTGAGCAATCAGTCATTTTTGTATTTTTTTTTTATGATATGCTCTCCTAATTTAACAGCTAAATGGGGAAAAAGGGGGATTGGGAGTAAGGGTATGTTAAAAAAAACAAAAAAACAAAAAAACAAAAAAAAACAAAAAAAAACCAAAANAAAAAAAAAAACAAAAAAAAAAACAAAAAAACAAAAAAAAACAAAAAAAAACCAAAAAATCCCCCAAACCCAAAACCAGACACCAACAAAAATGCCTAAAAAACAAAGAACAAACTGCCATAAAATAGCGCCCTAGAGAATCCAGCCCCCCACCCCCACCAAAAACTTCTCAGCTGCAAATAAACTTGTGTGTTTCTCAAATCTTCTTCCCTAATTTTTCAGGGTAAAAGAATTTTGTTTCAAGTACAAAACCTGAGAAAGCATGAGAGTTTTAAACTGCAAAACGGACAAAAATTTTAAAGATAATGAATGTCAATCCAGCCTATAGTTTTCTATCATTTAAAAAGTTGCCTCCCCGCCAGCATGCCTTTTCCTGTTCAAGGCTCAGCATTTTGCAGTGTAATTTTTCTAAGCTTTGTGCTACAGAAGGTTATCATAGAGTTCTATTAAAAACCTACTTGCCTGTGATTTCTTGTTATACAGCGACCTGCAAAAAGAGGTTCTCTGTGGTCAACTAAGAATTTGACACTGTTGCTTTGCTGGTAACAGAAGTGGGATATGTCAACACCTTTTTCCATCTGATGGCTGTTTGGAAGCCTGTGTTTAGAAGCCAGCTCTCAGGTCACTCTGCCCTTGTTCCAGATCGTGATGAAGGTCTAAATGCAGTCTTGAAGCTGTTGCCAGCCAATTGCATTTTCTTTTCTTTAGAATAGTTTAGAAGTAGTTTGTCAAATTTCATGCATTTGGGGTAAAAATAAGAGTTTTCATTGTAAATCTAGGTAGAGTGTCAGTTTGTGCCTAAATTAAGTGGGGACCATTAGCCATGCTCCTGCTCCAGTAATGTCATTCTGTCATAGCAGGCTTATTTTGTAAGGTTAATAAGGAATGTGTTAAGGCAGCTGGAGGGAAAGGAGCTCTAATGGTCTTAGCTGCCGTTCTCCTCTGCATAGATGGGACTAGTGTGGTTGATAAATACTTCACTGCCTCAGGCCTCGCGCATGCGGGCTGCTCCCTTAGGAAAGAAAGTGGTTCAAGGGGTACCACGGGTGTTCTTCAGATGCGATTGAAGCGGCTGGACAGAAGAGATTTCCTCCGGCATAGTCTCACTAACAGGAGATTTTTCAGTGTTTTGCTGTTGAGTACCTCGGTATGCAGGTAATGGTAGATAACAGATTTTTTTCTGACCACATATGCACACAAGCTCAGGCAAAATTTTGCCTTGTTGTTTGCACACACGTTTAGAAGTTACATCTGCTTTCTGCACAAGAAATATGTCTTACTGGGCATTCTTAAACTGCAGTGAAAATTCACATCTTTGTAAGAGTGATTAATAAACGTCCATATAATTAGACTAATTTCATACTGTTGCTCATTGGCCAGCAGATGTTGCTGTTGAGCTTGGTTAGGCTTCACTGTGCAATTTAGCAAGTAATTTGCCTATTTTAAGAGCTATGATGCAGACCGATTTGGAACTAAGTTTCCTGCTTGATAATTCATGTCATCTACTGGTAAGTCAATATACTGTCCGGAGACTCAAGGTACATCTTGTGCACATGTGTATGTAACTAAATAAATTATACTAGAGTGTCTTTTTTGACCTGTGCATTATTTTTTTCACTTCATTACCAACTCCAAATTCTTATGAAACTTTCTGCTTTCATTAGCAAAGCAGTTTTGATTTGCTTATTTTTTAAATTATTTTTGAGTGACAGAGTTTGTTGGCTTTTCAAGTGATCCTTTAAAATGTGATAGTGCAAATGCAGTCTAATACACTGTTTATGGATTGTATATCCTCATTAATAACCCTTTGAATTTAGGGTCTGGGAAAATCTATTACCTGCCTTGTGTAGAATCTGGGAAATGAATTGTGTATCTTATTTGGGGTCAAAACCACTGCTCAGCCCTGCGGCTTCTCCATTATTGGTCTTGCAGACTCTGTGCTTTGCTCCTCAGTTCTTTGGGATGTGATTTTAGCTGTAGTTCTCTTATTTTGGAACAGAAGATTTTTAACGTGCATCTGGGTTGCATGCCAGTGATAATGCCTTCACTGAGTTCGTAGTTTTTTCCTGCTGTCTTGAGAGCACTTTCAAAGCAGCAGTGTTTCCTGAAGGTGGCAGTGAAGGGACACCCATGAAGGCTCCTTTCCAAGGGCAAACTTAGAACTGCTGAGCCCTCAAATTGCTTGCATACCAATGAAATGTCTCAAAGTTTTTGCTTATTTGTTTTCATTCTGACTCTAGCTTTTCCAGGAGTTACCGTAATATTTTTCAGGATGAGTTTACCCTAAGTTTTTGAAGTTCATTGGTTTCTATAGAAATACATCATTTGGAATTGAGGCCACTATGTACTGACATAATTTACAAACTGGAGATGTATGTTGAATCAGCCTCCTTCTGTCTTTCATTTTCTTGCCTTGCTTCCTGGGGCTCACTTTCATGCTTAAATGCATGGATCTATCAGCTTGTGAAGTTGCTGTGTATTCAGGCTGCAGAGGGGGGGAGGGTAAGGCTGTCATGAAGACAGTGCAGGTTTCCACACAAATGATGTGGTATGTTCTCAGACACCTCCGATTTCTCTTTGGTCTTCAACTTTCTGGTTGGATTCTAGTAGTACTTCTTGGAGGGGTGGATAGCTGCTGCTGAGAGCAAGTTTGGCTTTGGAAGTGGTGGGAGGAGTGTGGCAGATGCTGTCCTAATGACATGTCATGCTCATTATCAAAACTGATGTTGTTGCCTCCGTTCCTCAGATCCTCTTTAAGATTCACTGTTTTGACCTACATCCCAGCCTTCTAATTAGATACTACATACAAAACCTGGTCTGTAAAAAATTGACTTATAGTACGTGTGTCCCTTTGACTATCTGCAGTCAGACTATGTAGACTAAGAAGGCCTGTACTGAAAAACCACAGGAGTTTCTTTCAGCAAAAGTTTGACATGTATATGCAGTGCTTTTGTAAAGGCAGTATCTCAGGTCAGTCTTCACTGATATTGTAAGTTTCGGACTGATTTGAGTGATTTGGAGTTTAAAACATAAAGAGGATCTAGTTAGCCTTGGATGAAATGAATTACTGCTTTGAGGGCAGAATCTTCTCTTGAGGTAGGAGTTGGTGGTTGGCTGGAATCCCTGCAGATTTTTAGGGAGGAGATTTGTATCTTTTCATCTGTTTTCAAGAAGGAGAAACAAGAGTTATAAAAACCACTTAAAGGTTCAGTTAAGATTTATTCTGGCTGCATAACTGCCTCCCATAATAACTTTAATATGCATCATCCTGAAACTCCTAATTGGCCCTGGTGTTGGCAGGGCTTTCAGACCCAGCAGAATCTCCAATGTTCAGCAGCTTTTTAGGAAGGAATGTAGCCAGAGAAGCACAGAAGATGAAATGGCTGCCTTATAAATTCTGACTGACCTTGAGAGTCCTTGTTTTAACAAGCAGGAGGACGCTGTTGAGAACCATCTAGATGAGAGCACTGCTGGGAGTGTGTGTAGGTGTACAACTGTTGATGCAAGAGGAGAGGATGGGGGAAGACCTTTGGCTTGGTGGGAAGAGGTGGTTTTGTTGTGGGCCACGTACCTACTTATTCTGTTGTTTCTGTTGGTTGGAGTCTTGTCTGTACTGACACCAATTAATTTTTTTTTTTT
>VZTL01065475.1:18012-28609 GCA_013400535.1 Scopus umbretta | reverse complement strand
AGAGGCGAAAGGCAACACCAAAGGGGAGCTCTCCGGAGGGGAGGGGGGGGGGCGGAAGAGACAGACACCCCTTTCCTCCAAAGTTACCTGGAAGAATGTGGAGCTCAGGCACTCGCAGACCCGGATGCCGTTTTTGGGAATGCCGTGGCTCTGCGTGGTGTCGCGGTTCTCCTCCCTGCCCTGGGAATCTGCCCCAAAGCCTAGCGGGGATCCCCCCGTCTATCCCCACCCTGATGGTACGTTCCTCCCTGCTTACGCTCTTTGCGTGGCCAGCTTGGGTGGGGCTCTTCCGCTGCTCCAGTTCCGTACGCAAGTGGCGTAGGACGGCTTTGATAGACAGGCAGGTGCAGCCAGTAGCGTGGTAGCATGGCTGGCCGGCGAGCCAATGGCGCAGCGGACCGGCGGCCGGGAGGAGGCGGGGCGAGGCTCAGTCAGGGCAGGGAGGGGGAGCTGTGGAATGGCGGACGGCCGGGCTGGCCCGCCCTGGTGGTAGCGAGCCGAGGGGGCCGGAGGGGACAGCTGCGGAGAGGGGTGAGTACCAGAGGGGCGAGCGGCGGCTCCTGGGGCCTCCCAGGCCGCCTCTTCCCGGGGGAGGGAGGCGGAGGCGCTGGGGTGGGCCGCTAGGCCCTTGCCAAATAGTGAGCTGTGGGGCTGAGCCGGGCACTGTTTCCTGCCACAAAGTGAGCCCCGGCCGGTGTGGGCCCCGGTCCCCCCGGGCTGGGGGCTTTGGGGCGAGCCTGGCCCCGGCCTGGGGACGGGGAGAAGGAAACGGCCTCGTCCCTGGGCTGACACTGGCCCAGCCCCTCCCGGGGGCCACGGCTCAGTGCAGGGTGTGTGCCCTGGGCCGGGGCTGGGCTGCCCGGAGGGGCTGGGGTGCCGGGGGCGAGCTGGCCTGCCCGGGGAGGGGGCGGGAGCCGGCTTGGGGAAATGCCGGTCTGCTGGGCTCTCCCGAGGCCTCGCCAGTGTGTGCTGTCCTGGGGCCGATGCAGAGGTCTGGCTTAGCGGGGAAGGGCCTGGGGGAGCTGGGGAGAAGGGGGGGTGCTGCGGGGTCCCCTCTAAGGGGGAGGCAGCGGCGCTGCGCTGGGGAAGGGGGTCCCTCCCTTTCCAGGCTTGTTGCAGCCTTTGCTCTCTGGTTTTGTCATCAGTGCTTGTGCAAACGTGTGCGTGTCTGTGTGCAAAGTCTGTCTGTCTGGGTGTGAGCTGGCTGCCCGTGTTGGTGCAAGTTCTGGTGATTGCACTCATGCAGCGTTGCTGTGAAAGCGACTTCTCCCTCCCGGCTGTCTTCCTGCCCCGCAAGTGGGTGCACCCTTCGGTACGTCTGGCTGCGCTTTGAGGATGTGTGTAAGCCCCTTGACTGTTAACTGTGGGCACGCAACTTGTAAAACTGCTTGGGGTGAGACTGCCTGGATGCTGTGGCATCCTTCGGGAAAACATTTTCCAAATATTAAATCCCTAGGCGCTCTCCGAAAGGAAGCTCTGAAGGGTGTAACGGGATATGGTTGGGTAGTTTGGTGAAATGCACTGACCTGACGGTGACCTCAGACCATATTTCTTCCAGAGAAGTAGTAAGTTGTTAGGGAATGTCCTTGGGGTTATACCTCACGAGCATTTAGGTTTGTGTTGGGTTACTCCTTTGGAGAAAGGTAAGAGATTGCAGTTCATCCCTGTTAGCTATTATTTGACCTCAAGGACCTTCTCGTGGTAGGAGATGTATATTTTTTTTTTTTTCTGCCAAAAGTGTCACATTTGGCATTACTGTTTTACTTTCATTAGTAGCAGCAGCAGAATTGGGCACCTCTATATAGCTCAGACCACTGGTGGGACTGTGTGATGTGTTAACGCCAGGAGAAGGCCTGTTCGATAAGATACTAGAAAATACTAAAAGTCTAAGTCTTTCAGCACTGCAGATGTTAGTGGACATGAAATGATACTAATAATGCTTAAAAAACCTTCCATTAAGTACCCCTGCTGCAGACAGGGTCATAACTGATGGAGCCCTCTGTAACCCTCACACTTGTGTGTCCTTCCCAAAGACTCATGAGATGGAAAAGTTGAAAATGAAAGATGTGAGAAGCCAGCAGAGTGTGTGCGTGCTTCCCCGTGACACAGCTGGTGCAAAGTGCTACTTTATGGGGAGTACTAAAGTCTGGATGCTTGGTCACATGAGGAAGGGAAATAGTTATGTTTTCCACCCGTTTTAAACATCTGTAGAGTCGGTTGCTGCTAAATGCTGCAGGAATTTAAAATGCTGTGTTACGACACTTTTCATTCTGATTTGCACCTTATTGACCTTGAGTGGGTTTTTGTCATAGAAACCGATACAGAGTTTAATCCAAAACTTAGTTAAAAACAAACCAAAGCTAACATCTACCCACTGAAAACACAGGCAGCATGTTGATAGAGTGACTTTGAAAATCCACTTGAATTCACAGCCAAGGACAAGCTTTTTGCCAGGAAGTCGGGTGGAGCCGGCCAGGCACTGCAGTTCTGTGCTTTTTTTTTTGCTTTTTTTTTTTTTTTTTGGTTAAGATTATGCTTGAAAACATAAAGTCTGAATGAGGGAGTGTGACCCAAGCTTTAGAGGCCCATCTAACACTGATCTTTGGTCAAGCTACAGTTGTCAGTATTGTCCCTGGGCAGGTTGGCGACGGTGGGGTTCAAACCCAGGACTTCTACCTTCCAAAGCATCGATTTCTGCTCGGTTAAAAGCCTCGTTCTGTTTGGGGTGAGAGGCAGGTTTACCAGCTCCCTGTGTAGCCCGGTTGAAACAGGGTGAAGCCTTGCTGTACTGAATTAATACGGGTTGTAAGAGGATACATTTCCAGGGATGAACTGAGTGTAAACTTCCTCTAAACTCTGTATTTTCATTGCTTTTAAAAAGAAATGCGATTTATTTATTTTTTTTTTAATCTGTCTGGTAACAAGTTCGAAAAGTAAATGCCCCACATTGCACTTTTTTAAATAAAATACCCCAACCTTCTGATGGCTCATGCCTGTCAAACTCCTTCCTCTTCACCGCTGTGAAGATACAGCCTTTCCAAGCTGTCTGCTGCCGATCAGGTTTTTCCAAGCCACTGCACGGTGATGTTAGCAGGACCCCTGCTCCGCTTCACCGTTCCCACACCCCTGGCCCCAGCCCTGCGAAAAAACACCACGGCCTGATCTCTGGCTGCGGGCTCGCCCCCATTCCTCACTTCAGCTTCTGTCTGGTCTACATTCCTAACAAATCTTTCAAGCTCTGGTTTTACAAAACTATGCTGGGGCGGAGGGGGAAGGAAGATGCACGTTAAGGCTACGAGGGGGAGGAAAAAAGAAATACAGTGTGTTTCTGGCTACTTTATTTTGTACAAGACTTCTTTGAAATGCGGTGTCGTGAAGTGAGCGTCTTGCTGAAGAAGGGTAGAGGCTGGAAGCGCAGTCCTCGTGTCTTTAGAGATATCGCTGTTGGGGTTTGAACTAATGAGTTAATAGAAAAGTTCTTTTAAGCAGAATATAAAACTGGTTTCCCTATGAATAATGTGACACACCGAACAGAAATGGTGTATTTTTAAGTTACAGCTCAGAAGGTATTTGTGAGCAGTGATTCATTAAAAAGAATACAATCTTTATGATAACTACCAACCCAGTTTCTCAGCATGCTTTGAATATATCTCATTCTTCAGGGCTGGTCTAGGAAAAGTTGATTTCATTCACAAAGCTTAGATAATCGCGTAGTGTGGGTGGAGGGGTTAAAACTTCAGCGATTGCCTCATATGCATATAGTTACAGCTGCAAATCCATCTCCGGGTTTTTTTTCTCTTTTTTTTTTCCCCTTATTTTTTGTGGTGATAGAAGAACAAAGGCGGCTGTTAAGATTAATGTTTCCACAAAATCAGGTTAGTTTTCTCTGACAGACTGTAATAAGGGAGATTTCAACAAGTGTAAGACTCTGCTTTAATCCCTGTAGGTAGTTTCTCTGGGCTTTCTGGACTCAAATGTTTAGTAGCTTTAAATGTAAGGTTTCTGTTTTGGCTCTGCTGGGTTTGGTGATAATACTTAGCCCTTGGTCATTCAGCCGAGCAAAATGCATTGCTGCGAGTCGCTCGCAAACCAGGAGAAGGAGTGAATGGGAATTGTGTTTGCGTGTGGTGTGTATCAAGTTCCCGCTGTCCCCACACTGAACGGGACACCAGCACCCGGCAGAAGCACGCGCTGCCAAAAGCTTCGTCCGAGGGTTGAAATAGCCAGAACAGGCCACTGTCTGATGGCTCAGCGCTGGGCTTGCTCCTTTATACGGTTTCTAAAGTAACGCTGGGCAAAATGCACGGGAGGCAAACCAAAAGTGACGCTTTCGCTGTGCGGAGATCTAGGAAAGCAAAATGCATCTATTTTCCCAGCCTGGCTTATGGGGTGTTACTGTTTTCAGCAGCACTCTTGCTTCGAATGCGTTCTGTAGTAAGAAAGTGTGTGTTTGAGTATTTATTCTCACTGTGCGAGGATAAATATTTGTGAGATTGGGCCCGTAGTTACCACAGATTAACATTTATTTAAATATTTTAGGTATTTATAAGCACTGGATTTAAAAAAAGGCATGTGGAAATGGCTTCTGGGTAATAAGCAAATGGCTGCTCAGAACAGAACCACCCCGGAGACATTTACTTCCTTTGTATTTTTGCAACTCTGTGTAAGAAAAAGACCGTGTGTTTTCTTTTTGAGGAGGGGAGGCTACCGGTGCTGCCGATCCAGCTTCGCCGCAAAGGGCTTGCTTGCAAACAGAACCTTCTGTAGAAGGTTATCAGATGCAGGCCTGATTCTGATTTATATTAATTTATAGAAGATTTGGTTTTCCATCTGAAGGTCTGCAGGATTCTTTTTTTTTTTTTTTTTTTTTCCCCACCCCTGCCTGGGAGGCAGTACGGGGGAGGTCCCCTCCCAGAAGAACTGAAACGTGAACTTCCACGTTATTTTGTTGAGCAAGCAGCGCAGCGGCGGTGCAAAGCGTTAATCACATTCTCCATCCCGCGCTCGCCTTCGCTGCAGTAATGGGCCTGGGAAATAGTTCCTCTAGATCCTACCCTAATTCTTGAAATCGCAGTAAAGCTTTCTGGTATTATGTTGCCGCTGGAGAAGTGGTGGAGCACAGGCATATCTCAAATAGGCATCTGCCAGGGGCTTTGATGACGAAAATTTAAAGGACCGGGAGGCTCAGTTGGTCTCCCACAAATGGGGTCAGAGGCGGCCTGCTCTGCTCTTCCGACGCCTTCTGTGTCGTCTCCTCTTACAGAGCAGTATCCCGGACCTGTTTGGGGGAGAAGCGGTGGTTTGAGGGATGCTGTGATGCCAAGAGAGGAAGAAGGGAGATGCCTGTGAAGCAGCAGCAGTTAGCATTTGTTCTGGAGAGCTTAAATTTCCGCACGGGAGGCTGTTGCTCTGCCGCCGCTTTAGAGGAGCTGCTCCGAGATCACTAGTGACCTGTTGTCTGGGAGGTTTTGATTCTCCTGCCATAGTGTTGGAAGTGGCGCGCAGTCAAGAATGGGACGGACAACACGCAAAGAGCAGCCTGCTAAAAATAATTTGTTCTTCTTGCTGCTGTAAATCACACCAAAACCATGAGTTTATTATCTTGGTTTCTGCTGAAAGTGCTCAACTAGAATTGAGAGTTTCTCTTGTGTTGTCTGATGCAGCCAGATAACCTTCTCCGGAGGTGCTTGTTTAATATGAATGGTGATGCATTTATTTGAACAACTCCTTTATGAAGCAAAGACACACATAGGTTTGAGGTTAAAATCTCCTAATTGTGAAGTGCAGGAGATAAAAGGAAGCACATTTTTGCCTAGCACGTGATAAATGTGGGACTTGCTGCCCCGGGATTTCATGGATACTGACTGTTTAGATGAGTTCAGAAGCTGACGAGGCCAGTTTATGGAAGTGAGATCCGTAAAGGACAATTAAATGGTAGCGTTTGTTTCCACGTGGTCTTAAGGTGCGGTGGGCCACTGCAACGTGGAAAAGGACAGCAGGGAGAAGTGTTGCTCCGTGCTTGCCTTGTCCTCGTGCTCTTTTCTTTATGCATCTGATATCTGGCCACTGATGGAGGGAGGATGCTGGTTTATCTGGAGGCTGGATGACCCAGCATGGCTATTCTTAAGTCCTGTGGCTTAGGGTTTCTTGTCTGGTTTGTTCGCTGATGTTTCTGATGATGTTACAGAGCAACCTGCCTCTTCCGAGCCTCCATTTCTCTCCGCTCATAAAACTGGGCTAATGACTCTGACCTTTTGTTTGTAAAGGAAAAGGAAAAGGATCAACAAAATACTGGAGCTTATTTACTATCATTACTGAAATGATGAGCGATGCCACTTTGCGGTACTTCAAAGAGGCTTCGCTTATAAGATGCTGGAAATCCCTAGAGAGAGAAAATGTTTCAGATGGAAAAAGAGGAGGGGGAATATTCCTCCCGTTCTCATCTCGTAAGTGTACTCTCCTGCTAGGCATGGAGGTAATATCTCCAGCCATCTCCCCTCCCAGCTGGGCTATTTAAAATAGCCGCTGACAATCTTTGCTTTTTTCTGTAATGGCCAAACGGGCTGGTGTCACCGGTCGCGTAGGAGCACGTTCAGCATAAATTGTTCGCATGCTGTGGAGTTTTGCGAAGTACTTTGACCTATTGTATTACCGCTAATAAGATTGAATGTGGTTTTAATTTCTCATTTCCTCTTTCGCTGGATGTCCTTTTCCTACTTCTTAGAGTCTTACTTCAAGTCTCTGTATAGCAAAAGTCTTTTTCTGTTGCTCAAAGAATGAATGATGCTTTGCTTTCAGGCAGCTCTGCACTGGAGGGCTTTAAGTGGCATTCAGAGAAGGCTATCAGCCACAATATCTGATGTATTGGTGTAGCTGCGGTTCATGCATGGAGTGCAAAAAATGGGATTTAATTGGGAGGGAGGGGGAATAGCGGCCCTGGCTGAATGGATGGGTGAAAGTTCCCCGACCACCCCTTAGCCCAGCAAATAGTTCGTTGAGTGCTTGCCAGAGCGGAAGCGAGTTCCCTTTCAGGCACCCTGCTTTTGTGCACCGTAAGAAAAAGCACACACTCTTACGGTTTTGGCCTTGCAGCTGCAAAAAAAAAAAAAACACAAACCCAAAAAAAAAAAAAACCCCCCGAGAGAACCGTGCACACACCCAGATCCTGTTCTTTCAATACCAACAGCTGCTGAGCTGATCCTTTGCTGGAGGAAGGCATATAGCTATAAACACAGCTTGTGTAAAACCTTTACCTTCTGTCTACGGCAGCATGAAATAACTGGCCGCTTCCCTTTTGGAGGCTAAATTAAAAACGCGTGTAATTAACTTATACAAAATAGCCTTTTGGTTGCTATTGAGAATTCAATATTGTATCAAGGAGGTTACATCGAGGGTCTGGCTTCACATGAGAGGTTTCCATAAAGCAGCTTATTATAGACCTTGTGGTGAGCTTTGATAGAAAGACTTGCATCTTTAGCATCCCTAATACGGTCTAATCTCTCTTCTCCAAAAAGATCGGTTCAATAAAGTGATGGTTTCAAACACTCCGAAATAGTTTTGGATGGTCCAGAGCCTGGAATTTGCACTGTAGATTACATAAGGTGAGATCACCGCTGGGCTCAGAAAGTACAAAATGGAAACAACTACAGCTTAAAAAGAATATTTTTCTGACTGTCCCAAAGAGATTACACAGGCATCTGTCACCACGTCCAGGCTGAAATTTGACCCTGCTCTGTCGGACCAGGGGGGCTGATTGAAACAGTGGGGCCTTGCTGAAGTCTGCCTGGAAGGTTGTTCGGTCCCGCTGGCTGCGCGGATGGAGAGAGTGAGTCCAAGGATTGTCATGCTGTTGAGCTAAACCAGAAGACCGCTACTCGCAGCTTCCTGCAGCTCTGCCTGCAAATCCCAAATGGCAGCCCGGGATCATGCGCCGTGCCCCTACGTTGCACAGATGGCTTGTGCACGCACAAAAACCAGGTTGGGTGTTTGGGGTCACCTCGCTGGGCACCGCTCTGGAAGAACTGGGTAATCCCAGACATGGGGCAGGCCCCTTTTCCCCCAGCCCTGGTTCCGCTTCCCACCCTGGGACAGGACAAACCGTAGGTGTGGGGAAGGAGAACTGCCTGGAAAACCCCAGATACGTAGTGGCTTTTGGTCCTGGGGGGGGCCTGCCTCTTCTCCCGAGTTCATAGTAGTGCCCATCTCACCTGACTCTTGAGATCCAGCAAGGGTGTTCAGGGTCTTAATGTGGCATCATGTGGTTTGGGGTTTGGTTTGGTTTTTTCCTTCCCCCCACTCCGCAACAGAAAACCCGTGTGTCATTTTGACTTCCTATAAGGATGCTATTTGTAAACCATTTTGATTTAGATGTTCAAGGCTGTTCTCTTGGTTTTTTGTGACAGAAATCCCAGCAGATATATAACACTTCTGGAAAAATATCAGGGAGTCAGTGTCTTTTTTTTTTCTTTCCTCCTTGTGTCAAAGGTTAACTTAAAATATTAATGCTGCAAAGATTCATTTAAGATATTAAAACTGTTCAGGCAAGAATACATGTACATATTGTAATTACTTCCTTTTTCTTACAATTAAAGTAATTGGATTATATTTAATGAGCTATTTACATTTAATAATTAAGAAAAGACTTATCTTTCCAGTATTCCCCAAGTGCAGCAGAAGGGTGGGGGCACTCAGAGCTGTGATATAATTATCTAGGCGTGAGTTGAAACTGAAAGAGCAGTTGAGCTGTATAGAAAACACTTGGAACTGGTTTGTTCCTACTCCTTCATTAATCAAAATAGTTTAGTGTGTGTTAAAGGTGGGGAGGCTGAGCTTAGCTGCAAATGAGACAGAGTTTATCTGCTGAAAAGGAAGGTTAAAATATGTTCAGACTTCAGGAATAAGTCATTTAGGGAAAAAAAAAACCACACCCTCTCTTTCCTTATTAATTACCGAGCGCTGCCCTAGAATGAAAATGTGCTGATGTATTGTGAGAGTTGTGCTTTGCGCCGAGCGCTTTGTTAGTGCTAACGGGCACAAGCCTTTCCTCTTGCTGGAGGAGGCTGGTGTGAAGGAGAGGAAGAAAACATGCTATCCTCATTAGCAGTGATTCAGCCTGGGAACGAGCGATTCAGCGGTGTTTGCTTTAGCAGCCGCGCACCATTTGCAGAAGGTGGCCCGTGGTGCTGCGCAGGCATCCCCGCCGCGACGGCGCGAGGCTCAGGGCCCTGCAGCACCTCCAGGTGAAGCTGTTGGGAATGATGCTGCTTGTGTCGCCACCTAAATTGCATCTCTTCTAGTCGTTTTGAAGTGGATTCGGTGACAGACTTCGAGGCTTGGAAAATGAAATCTTGGGGGTTTTATCCAGCGCTCATTTCGCCTGGATTGGGACAGAAACAAACGGATGACTTTGCCAATGGAAGCTCCTCAACCTTGACCTTTAAGGACTGGCTTTTGGGGCAGAGTGGCAGTTCCGTTCCAGCAGAAGTCTCTCTCTTGGGTTGCTGTGACTGCTGACCCTGGTGGTTGTTCCTGCTCAGGGGACTCATCTCCTGGGACAGGCTGAGACTGATTCCTTGAATAGTCTTATTGACTTTGGACGGTGGTTCGGGCTCAGACCAGGTGTGGTTGGAGACCTCCCGTCCATGGACTGAAACCTGCCCACTGACCAGGCCTCTCCCCGCATCCTCCTAAAATATTTGGGAACCTATAGCGGGTGTTCTGTGCCTGAGTACGCCAAGGCTACCTGTTGATTGAAGCTCGTGACACTACTCTGTATTGTCGCTGCCCTTGTATCCTTGCCAAAATTTTTCATAGGTTTAACAGAAAGCATTCTGCTCCCTTTGCTGCTCCTGTTTCCTAGGAAGCAACAAAGCCAGAGCTCTTCTGGCGCTGGAGGAGCCCTGCCTCTCTCCTGATGTATATCCTCACGGCAAAGACCTTGAAACCTTTCTGTTTCAGAGCTTTAATTCCTGTTTAATCAATAGTTCTGTATTCTGAGAATCAAATCCCTGTGACAGCTCTCTTTAATTGAGCTAAACTGCCTTTCTCTTGTCACATCTCTTCTAGAGTTTTATTTAAATGCATTTGTTCTGCCTGTATCCTAGTCAGGCATTGATAGGAACACCAGGTGACCCTCTTTGTTTAACATGTTTTTCAGCTAAATGAATGGAAACATTAATTAGGGCAATGGTGTGTTTTTTAGGAATAATTAAAAAAAAAAAAAAAAAGTCTAGGTCAAACTGCTGGCTGTATTTGCACTCCAACAGAAGCTAGGAGGATCTGTATGTTCCCCATTAGTGACACCCCCGTCCTTCCACCCCCAGCTTGATTTCTGCCAGCAGCTTCACGCGAGTCCCTCTCTTGGAGAGCCAGGCTGGCATTTATTCCAGCAAGATCATCTTCAGTAAAGCTGATAACAAAAGTTTAAAAGGAAGAGCCAAATTTTCAGTCACACCTGTGCAATCCCCTCGAGGGCAGTAAATGATGATGATAATGCATGAGCCAGACAAAAAAATGCAGAAAATGGCTTTCTGAGCCTCTTTTGCATTTTTCAGAGCCAGCAGGCTGGAGGGGGGCGGGGGGGAAGGAGGGGGAGAAA
>VZTL01065475.1:0-17976 GCA_013400535.1 Scopus umbretta | reverse complement strand
AAAAAAAAAAAAATTAGTATTTTTGCTCCGGGAACTGGGCGGGCTGGATGTTTCTTGTCTCAAGGACTCCACAGTGCGCTGTACAAGGCTTCGTTATTCTGCGAGACCGGGGCTGGCGTTTCCTAGTGTCGGAACACCGCTGTGGAAATGCGCAGCGCCGCTCTTGCCCCACGCTGTTGCTGAAACACCTCTTTCGTAATGCCGGCAGATCCTATCTGCAAAGTTCTCCAGTTGGCGATCGAAGTGGATTATTAATATACAGGGGGGTTGCGTATGGTTTTTTTTGCGATCGGCTCACTGTGTTCTCCTGAGGGCCCCATGTTTTCCGTAGACCCCGCTGTCGGGAAAGCTTTTGTGCCGTGGTGGTGGAAACGCAGCCCGCGCTGTCCGCCTTAGCGGCTGGTAAGAGATGGTGGGCAGTGTTTTCCCCGGCGCCCGGGGGGGGTTTTACCCACGCGTCTCCCCCGTGGCTTTTGGGGAGAATAGACCCCTGTGAAAGGAAGCAGCCCTGCAGCTGCCCTTCAGTGCTGACTCCTGCTCAGCTGCTGGCAGGCTGGGCTGTTAATGACAGATGAGCCTGTGACGCGTTTTTGGGAATGAATACTTGTTACAGCTGGCGGGATGGAGTAGTTTGTGGCATCACATGGCAGTTTGCTCTATAATTTCACTCCCTATTGCTCGGATGCAGCACTGATTGCTAGGTCTCTCTCCGAGTGTGGAACTGTAGCATTTCTGATTGCTGCATCCCACTTCTCTGTGGCTGCATTGTGAGCTTGGATATAGCCCTGAGCACTCAGCAGAGCCTTCTGCTGATTTTTTTTTTTTTTTATTATTTTATTTTTCCTCCCAGTTCTCCCTCTGTGTGTGTGTGTGGCTGCTGCTTCCCTTTCTGCTAGTCTTTTGGGGTTACATAAAAGCCAGTCTCTTTCTGGCCATTACAGCTACATGGGGGAGTAGTTACTGCTGAGAAAAGCTTGAAATTTGAAGCGGAGTTGTCACAGACATTAGAAAGAACAGTCAGTCTGCGTTGGCAAGCTACTGAGTTAAGTCTCATTTCATACTGATGGGAATTTCAGATCTGATTATCTCCTTCCTCCCTCATTCCCAAACCTGCTGGCATGTCTGATCCCCCGATGGGTACTCCTAAAGGCTGCTCTCCAAGGCGCTTAGCTGAAGGCTTGGTCTCCTTGACTATGCTGCTTGTTTGTGTCCAGGCAGAGGATTTGATAAGCCCTGCTGAGGGCAGGGTGGTTGGTCCCCCTAACGTACTTGAAAATCAAGCCTAATTTCCCTCCTCTTCCCCCAAAATGAGCTCTGTCCTCCTTGGGTGCTTTGTGCTACACCAGACACTATGACAGATGATATCACTGCTGGGGTCCAGATTTATTTGCAGATGGTCCCTGATCTAAGAGGTTGTGTGTCACATTGAGCAGGGAATTACCCAGGTGACTCCCAGTAATGCTATGCTAGCTGGTCAAATACCAGTGAGAAGAAGAACCTTGCCAGATCTGTCCCTCCAACTCGGCCGTTATTTACAGCTCTTTGTGTGCATTGCATACACATGTCTCACCTTGTAGTCCTGCCTGCCTTCTCTGCACCGCGGTGTTGACTGTGCTATCTGCCTGCTGTACAACAACAAAAAAAAGGCTGGTTCCTCTCTTGCTGTGCAGTGCTGTTTTCTGCTCTGCTCCAAACTGCTTGTTAAGGAGTATTTGCTCGGAGTTGCTGTTTTCAGTTGACAGAACTCGCGTTGGAAAGCAAATACTCAACCCTAAAATGTCCCTGTATTGCTTCTCAATACTTGTAATCAAAGTCTGTCTCCTTTATTGTTCGTAACAATTGTCCAATTTTACTGTGCCAGCCCTATTTATTAAAAATAGTCAATAAGACACAGCTTCGTGTGAGGGGTTTATAGACAGGCAGTTCTTGTTTGAAACAAACCAATTGTGCTTGATTCTAATCCAGAACTGGGATTCCTGAGTGATCCGCTACAGCAGAGCTCATGGGGAGAGCGGTCGATGACTTGCTGATAAGAAATCTTAAAGCAGCACGTTCATCTCGAATTTACCTCATGCTTTGCTCGAAGTGCTGGATTCGGGAAGGCAAAAACTGCAAGTAGCATTTTCTTTTTTCTCCCCTTTATGGGCCTGTGTTGGACTATGCTTGTTCCCCAGCACCCCAAGAGTATTTACATAAATCATTGCCGAAGTCAGAATCCACTTGAAAACTGGTGAGCAAGGCATTCAAGGTGAGAGCTTATTGTGGAGGGAGCGGGGTGTCAAATCGGCAGCCGTGTGAAGAAGCACTACGCACAGATCTTGCTTTCTTGGAGAAATACGAGGTGTCCAAGACAACCGCGGGTGCAGCGAGAAAGCACAGGAGTGGATAGGAAGGGTGATGTGGAGCAGAAGAAGCCTGGTGAAACCTGGAAACGAGGTGCCAGTTGTGGCTGGAAGATCGGTAGGAATGTAGGAGCGGTGAGCTCAGCTCCCAGGGCTTTTGTCGTGCTCAGCAAACTTTTTCTGGGCCGGCGCGGGGCTGTGGAGCGGGCCAGGGCTCGGCAACGCGTGCGTAAGCATTTTGGGAGAGGGGAAATTATGAGGAATTCTGGCAATGCCCAGCTGGAGGTGGGGCAGCGTACAGCTGCGGGGAGGCGAGAGGAAAAGAGCTACGGGGCGAAGCTGGGCTTTTCGGATGGTTTGGCTTTTAGTCATTGCCATCATAACAAGGCTTGGAGCCTTCTTTGACTCAAGCCGTGACTTGGAGACTTCAGAGGAAATGCTTGCCGTGGGCAGGTAGGAAGGTTCTGATTCAAGCAGGAGAGAAAAAACATTTGTTACCGTAAGAAAAGCCCTTACTTCTTGTTTTTAAGAAGGCGTGAAGCACGGCTGTTGGGAGGATGAGTATTCGGAATATCGATTGATGCAGCAGTGTTTGTGGATTTGGCACATGAGTGGCTTCAGCATCGGCCCATCTTCTTACAGCTCTCCCAACCGGTGGTGCACTGCAACCAGCAAAGATCACTTAACTCCTCTCCTCACATAGCTAGCACTGTGTTTCAATTTGATGCCTTCCTTTTTTTTTTTTTCCTTTCATATTTATTAGAAATCTGTTGCAGACAATTTTGTGTTTCTTAGAGGCAGCTTGCTTTTACTTTTATCATACTACATCTCCTCTCCCTTTACAGTGGGATCAGGGCAGGTCCTCTGTGCCCACGGCATGCCATTCTTGCAGCTTCTTAAAAACAGTAAAAAACTAGTACTGAAACAAACCTGATCTTCAACATGAATAAGCAAGTGGAAACTCTTATCTTTGCCCGAAAGATAAGGATTTTTGGCCTCGCAATTCATTTAACTCGCTTCTGAATGGTAGGATTTAGTTATAATATATGGTCTGTGGTAGTTACGTGACAGTGACTAATGCCTGATGACCGGTCTGGCTAGCTGGGGTGGAAAACTGCTGTGCTGTCATGCCCTGACCACTGAAAGTAAAGCGGTTCTGGATGGCCCTTGCCGGTAGCATGCTGTCAATCGGCTTCTTAATGACTCTCTTAAAGAATAAAAGCAAGAGCCTCCTGGAAAGCTTTTTTAGGTCTGTCCCTTCCTTGTTTCATTTACTGTGTCTCTTCCCTGCCCCCAGCTGTATGCCTTGTGCTGGCTCCAGTGTTTTGCTTCCTCCTTGTCCCTTCTCCGCACTTGATTTTCTGCCCCTCCTGACGGCTGCTTTCGAAATACACCACTTATTTTCCAATCCAGACTATTAATCTTTGTCCCACCTACTCATGAGGCATGAAGGTTTTACAGGAGTCCATTAGCTGTTATTTCTATACCTACCCTCCAAAGACTCATGGGGAGAAACGAGGTCTAACAGTGAAGTGCCTTCTTGTGGGGGCATCGACTGCTCTTTTCGCTAACGTTGGCACCAAGCTCCAGTTGTAGGTCCCAGATTTCCTATCTGCCTGCCTCCACCCTACAAAAACATCTGAAACCTTAAAGCTCCTTGTCCTTCCGCTCAGAGGAGAGGAAATTTTGCTGTAAAATGCCTTTTATCCCAGAGGCCGTTGGCTGCTGCGAGAGCAGAAGGCTGGTTGTCCGCAGCCCATCCTGTCCTCCCTGCCTTGCTCGTCTCCAGTGTTCCATGGGGTTAATCTCTTTTAGTTTGACTGCTGCTTGCTGGATCCTGACTGGTGTTAGGAGCAGTAGCGGGGCGGCAGAGCCGTCCCCGTCGCCTTGGGAAGAAGCGGTGCTGCCGTACTCTTTGCGAGGAGGGCTGTCGTAGCGATCACGAGGACGAAACTCTTGATTCTGCAGTGGAGTGTGGCAGGCTGTGCTGGGAGGGTGGGGGTGGCTGGCAGGATGAGCCAGGCTATAAAGGGAGTGTTTTTCTTAGCCCTTATCTCTGCTGTCTTGCACCGGTACAAATTCATAATGTACGTGTGCTGTACCATTGTTCTGTTTGGGTTTTGTTTGTTTGTTTGTTTTTTTAAAAGAAGGCAACTTTCACCACTACTCCTTGCTTTTAGTTTCAAAACATGCTTGAAGGCAAACTCTTTGGGGGTGGCTGTATGTAGACAACATATTCTGAGCCTTTATTTGTGGGTATTTGGGGCACTACTCCCATTGTCTGCCCCATTCTCCCCATACTTGCAGAGATTAGTGCTACCTGCGTCTCTCTGACCTAGCATACCTGTCATCTTTGGGGTTTTTTTTGTCTCTCTTTATACATGCATGCTCACATCTCTTCCTCCCTACAGGCTTATTTTTCCCCTTGCTGTTTTCCTTCTGTCTGTCCTGCACCTTGGAAGGTTTCCAGCCGGGTTTGGTGGATGGGCTGTCCACTCTGGCCCTGCAGATCCCACCGCGTGTGCTCTCTGGCCGAGCCCTGGGGAAGCACGGGGGAGCAGCTCGATGCAGGCAGCCTGCAAATGCTGCCTTGTTTATGAGAGCTGCTTGTCGGTGCAGACTGCAGTCTGGGGGGAGCCGGGAAAGTTTGTCTGGCATAAAGCGCTAAAGCTGACAAAAGATTGTAGGGCTTGGGCTGTAATCAATAAAACACAGGGTATTTAGAAGCGAAGGTCGGAGTCCTTCCTTAGTTCACCCCGTTCTTTAAATATCCCAGCAGTTACTGATGGCTGCTGCAGTGCTTGGACACGGTGAAGAACAACGCGGACTTCAGTCCTCGGAGGGTCTCTGCTTTTATTTATTTGGATGCAGATCTCGCTCCGCTCTTCTGTAAGGTGTACGGTTTGGGGGACCCTTCCTTTGCGCAGGGACAAGCACGTGAAATCCCCCGTGTAGAGGCGTTGCAAAATGGCAACCTACATCTGCTTGTCTGGGAGATATCACTGCGCCCGGTATGCTGTGGCTCTTGAACTCCTCTGCCTTAATGGGTCAAATTTAGCAATTCAAAATCTGGCTTGTGAGGTAATTAGGAGGGATAATGCCCACTTCTTCCTCTTAACACCCTGATAGAAAAGCATCCAGGAAGGACTCCTGGACCTCAAAGATAAGCTGCCAGCTGCCACAGAGACTATCAAAGGGTGGCTCAAAGTCAAGAGCAAACAGCTGATTTTTTATGGTTCTTGGGTTTTTGCTGTTGGTGACAGGAAGCCATGTTCCCCAAGCTGTTAGCTTCCTGTTTTATTTTTACACCCAGCCTGAGCAGATCAGCATGCCCATCACATGGGAGCTGGCTGCTTCTCTTGGGTTGTTCCTCAGCTGACCTAGAAAAGTGATTCTTTCCCCTACTAAATTAATCAAGAAGTTGGGATGTATTTGCTTTCACTTAGTCTTAAAGCTTTCAGGCATGTATCATGCTCCTTGTTCTGAGCTCTGTTTACCCAAGTTTCCTTCTCTCTCTTGGAGGCGGATGATCTGAGAGGGAGCTGTTTGTTGCTTCAATGTTTCAGCCTGGAAAGGAGATTTTTGTTAGTTCAAGACACTGACCTGCACATAAAAGAGTTTTCTGTCTACAGCATAACTTCCGGACGCTTACGTTTTCTTTTTTTATTTCATTATTTTTTTAAAAAGAAAGAACTGGAAGTTTGTCCTGACTGTTGTACAATGAGTCTTGACTTCTTTCTGAGCACACTCCAGTCCTGCATCCTGATTAGAGCTCCCTCATCCTTAAACTGCTGTAGCACGAAAACAATGGTCCAGTGTAAACCTCGGCCCCGGGGGATTTCCCAAGGGAAGAGGGGTGCAGCCTGCAGGATAAGGAACAGTCACCAGAAAGTTTCCTGGTCAGCTGCAAGCGCTTCCTGTTGTTTCAGGAGAGCCCTGTCTCCGCCGCTCCAGGAGAGAGGCACCACGCATGCTTTGGCGTGCTGGAAGAAGCTGGTTTGTTTGTTAGTAAACATCTCCCATCTTCATCCTCTTGGTTGAAGCGAGCCTATTGATTGCAAGTTTAAAATATTTCTGGAGCAGAGCTTGTAAGACTCGCCCAAGACGCTGCGCGTGAGCGCGGGAGAAGGGAGGCTGCTGAGAGGTGGCGGATGGGTAGGAAGGGAACAACGGCTGCGGTAATGCCAGCAGCACCTTGCGTGTGGGCGAAGATGTGTAGTTTTCCATCTCTGCCTCTGTACCTGAGCTGGTAGGGCTTTGCTGTCACTGCAAGTCATAGAACAGCAGGATCTTTATTTCTGATGAACCAGTTTTATAAGGGTGGGGAGGGGGGAAAGAAGGCTTATAAATAAAGCCATTTGAGAGCAGGAAAAACGAACACCATGGCTCTGGTGTGCCTGGAATTTGCGGTTGAGTAATCCTTTCCTGTTTCTTTTTTGGGTTGTTTTTCATCTTTCAGAACAGTGCCTGAAGCAGGTCCACCATGCCGTTAGTAAC
Source organism: Scopus umbretta (assembly GCA_013400535.1). Taxonomy (NCBI): domain Eukaryota; kingdom Metazoa; phylum Chordata; class Aves; order Pelecaniformes; family Scopidae; genus Scopus; species Scopus umbretta. The sequence goes on along the minus strand of VZTL01065475.1, from coordinate 11,137 downwards.
GAGGAACATTGAGCCAAGGCACCTGTGCCGTCAGACGTTGCCTAGCGTTCGAAGCGAGCTGGAATGCATGACCAACATCACCCTGGCAAATGTCATTCGACAGCTGGGCAGCCTGAGTGAGTACCATGGCGAGCCTGCACGTTGCCCTCAGGAGTCGCTAGTGCTCTTTATTTAGCTCCCTTTCTACTCTTGTGTTCCTATTTCTCCCCCATCTGCCTTCCCTGGGTAATGCTAAAATGTTTTCCTAAAGAAATCTGATGCTAATTTCATATCCCTGGTCCCACTGCCTTCCCATCTAAGAGAAAATTGGGGGGGGGGGGGGTATGTGTGTGTGCGTGCATGTGTGAGAGGCTGCAGTGAAACTGCAGATGGAAGGATGGAGCACAACTCAGGCTTGTAAAATGGGAGGCTCTCCGAGCAGCCAGGATCTTGTGTCAGAGAATGTGCCTGTAATTGCACGCGCTACTAAATGGAGCTTGACTGTGTTGAATCTACAGTGTGTCAGTAGTCTTATTTTTAATGAAAGATAATTAAAGTGCACACGCAGAAGCCGCCTGTTTGCCCCTGCTGTTTGTTGCGTTGGAAGACCCAAAGTCCCCAGTCTGAGCCAAGCGTTGCCTCTGGAGTATTGGGGGTTTGGGGCTGCTCGCTCAAATGGCAGCATGAGCTGTAGCGATGCCTAGCTCAGCTCTCCAGTGGGCTGACCAATAGCCTTGTAAAGGCTGGAGGGAAAACGTGGGCCTACGTGCTGTAGGAGAAACTAAGAGTTAATTGTGGTCTCTCTGGGATGACTCCTTAGTCTGTTGAAATGCTCTGGATTCTGATTAGCAACCTCTGTCCTTGAAGCAAGACTTTGATAATCAAATTAATACATTGTTTAGCTTCTCCATGGTGTCTGCAAGCACTTCTGCTTGCTCTGCAAAGCAAGCCCCTTGTCTTCTGCCATAGCGTGAATGTGGCAGGGAAAGTTTGGATGCAGTCTCTTTCCAGCAGAGAAAACCATGCCTGTTGCTAAAATCTGGGCCTGTGTTTGCTGCCAGTCGGTATCGCATTCTGTTGGGTTGTAGAAATGTCACTGCACAAGCAAGACCAGTCTCCCTGCTCGCGTTCAACCGGCCCTCGTTGTTCCTTTGCTAGGTCCTTGTAGCCAAGATGGTTGTGGAGTGTGAGTAAAATCCATCTCGTGCATGTAAAATGATGAGGAAGAAGGCGGTAGAGCTGCGCAGATCTCAGCTGCAGAGAAAGCTAATCCCAGTCCAATGGCACGCAGTGGGTTAGTGTGACAGAGCCGTGGTGAGATCCTTCAGGTTTAGACCTTCTTTGCGCAGCTCAGATATTCAAAGCTTCTCCGCTTCTACCTCGTCAGAGAGGGTGAAGCGCTGGAAGCCAAATTGCAGCCCGGTTTCCTTGTCGGGAAGGTACCTTGGGAGGGAGGTGCGTGCTGCTGGACCAATCGCGGATACCTCGCAGAGAGCGCTGGAGGAAAAACTCTGGAGAGGTGGCTCTTGCTGACACTTACGTGCTTGTCTAAGAGGGGAGCGAGGCAGGTGGGGAGGAAATGCTGAGCGCCGTCTCTTACCCACTTCCCTAGGGTCAGCAGTATTTTAAATGAAGCAATATTTAGACTAACTGCTGCAGAATGCTTGCATCCAAATGCCCAAACCCCTGCCCCCCCCCCCCACCCCGCTTCTCTCGTCTTACTTCTGAAAAATAAATCCGCTCCTTCCTCGTATGTTGGATATTACAGGAACGTAAAGCAGGTTCAGTAGGCTGTGACAGCCCTGTCAAGTGAATAATCAGCCATGCCTAGTGCACTACAGTCTCTTTACAAAGATGCAAACATAAATCTTGTCAAACTTTCATATTCCAGTGAGTTTACCCTTCGTTACTATCACAGCTGGTAGCACTTTGTATAAGTCGACTGTGCGTTTCTGTGTGATTTTATAGAATCCACAAGCTAAAGATGGAAAGACCTATTAAATCATGCCGTCTGTCTTCCTGCCAGTGCATGACAAAGATAATTCTGATTGTAAGCTGCACTTTTGCAGTCAAAGTAACTAAACCAAAAAATTAATCTCTGCCTTACCTCATCTAGAAGTGTACGTGAAACACGGAACGGTATGTGAGATGCTGGATGATAACTCTGTACAAGTGCACTTACACAGGCAAGGGAATACGGACCATCCCTTCTTCTCCTTCCAGGGTCAAGACCAGTATATGCAGTGCTGCTTATATGTTATTTTATGCTTGAAACATATTACTCAGCCTTGCAAAGCAGAGACTTTATTTTTTTCCTAGTGCTTGTTGCAGTTCCTTGTGCAATTCAGAAACGATTTTCCGTTCTCATTAAAGTAGAAACCACATTACAACTTTTCTTTTTTGAACTGTTGCTGGGAGGTGTCAAATTATGCCATAGGTAAAACGTTCACCGTCTTTGGTCAAATAGGAGAGCTGGTCTTATGCTGATGTTGAACACGGAAGCCTGGCTGTAGCAAGAGCTGCGTGGCCCTTAGGTCTCCAGAAATAAAATCCCTCTCGTGAGTTTGAGGAAAGCTGGTTTGGCTTGTTAATGGAGCGTATGTGGAGACTATTGTCTAGGTGACTGGAAGGAGGAGGTCAGTTGAAGTTAACGTCCCAACGTTTGCTTTCTATAAACACTTCATGCTGGCATTGCCACGAAAAGGGGTGGAGAAGGTTGATTTTTAACCTGGCTGGTTCCCCGTGCTTGGCAGTGTAAGGAGAACTGCATGGGAGTATGAATAAGTAGCTGATATGTCAGTTTAGATAGCTGAAAGTATTTGTGCAGCTGGGCTTTGGGGGATGCCCTCGCATTGCCTGGTGGAAGGGGCGCTTGTGTATCTGATGTGACTCATTGTAGACAACCAGATTTTCCAAAATTGCTGTTAACGTTAGGCTTCCAACTGGTTATCCTTTCCTGAATGTCGGAGAGGATCTTCAAGAGTAACAGATTCCAGAACAAACTGTTGACCATATGATGATGCACTTCAAAACCAGACTGCTTATTGGGAGCAGCCTTGTACTCAGCAGCCGTGGCTGGAAATGTTTCCCATCAGTGGGAACTCCACGGGCCTATGTCTGCTGTCAGTGCCAAGTCTGTTCTGATCAGTGTTGTCCTCAGCGTGGTTGGGGCTCCCTGTCTTGGGTTGTGCCTGAGAGCAGAACAAAAATACAGTACTTACTGCAAGTTCTTGGTTTTCTTCCAGTTCTCCCATTTCTGTCTACCTGTGGTCATCTCTTGTTGTATGCGTAAATTTTAAACTCTTAAGGACAGGGGACATCTTTTTGTTAACGCTTATAAGTGGTGCAGCAAGCTCCTGATCCAAGCCCCTAGGCACTCTCACAGTCCAAACGATGGATGATGTTTGTCATAGCAGCCCACTGGGCAATCCAGGCTGTTACAGGGAGAATATCCCTATGTGAGAAGTTCCCCTTTGGTTTTGATTTAGAATAAACGTGAATGCATCAATTTTTCAGACACTGCCACCTGAAGGAACAAAAGGGTCAGTGCTTTCATCTGTGGTTATAGCTCAGGCTTTAGGATCAAGGACTGGGTCTGTTCTCTAGTTCCAGAGTACTTTGAGCTTGTAAATATGTGCCAGTTACCCTGGAGGCAGGCCTGCTGGAGACTGGGAGCCTTTGAGATTCTCCAGAGCAATAAAAATCTAACTCTATTTGCTTGTCTAATAAACAGAACAGCAGAGAATCTTAAAGGACCTAGAGACCCATCCAGATTCAGACCCGTATAGTGTTGTCAGCCCTCTTTATTTTGTTACTTTAATAGTGACTTGAAAGGATGTCTCGATTGTTTCTTTATTGCTTGAAGATCCCTTGGAAATGTCAGGTTTTGGTGGAACAGAGTGTTTTCTTCCTGGATGTTAAACTCAACCCTGACAAATTTGAAAAGGAGCATGGTTCGTTCATTCTTCCTTTCTTCTTTCTTCAAGAAAACAAGCTGGGAGACTGAATATGGTCTGATGTGGCTCACGAGGGTAATGTGGACACCTTAATATTCCAGGTAAATTTGCAGAAGACATATTTGGAGAGTTGTTTACTCAAGCCAACGCCTTTGCCTCTCGGATGAGCGTTCTAGTCGAGAGAGTTGACCGCTTGCAAGTCAAAGTCACTCAGCTGGATCCCAAAGAAGAAGAAGGTAATGGAGTGGAGCACAGTCCTTGCAGACCAAGCATGGTAAAGATTCTTACTGAGTCAGCATGGTTGGTTCGCAGCCCTAAAATGAGTATGACGCTGCGATGGGTGTTGGAATGTCTTCTCTTGGACTAAGAGGGACCATTTCCTCCCCTCCTGAAAAAGCACCATGCTGCTCGTGTGGATAGCCTTTCTGACCAAGTCTAGATTTGCTCGTTAGCAAGTCTCCGTGTGGAAACTAGCTTTTCAGCAGTTTGATAGCAGTGCACTTCTTGAAGCTTTGGTCACGGGGATTTGAAACCACATAGGCAACTCTCGAGACAGCCGTGTCTATACAGCAGTGGATTTTGGCACGGCATGATCTGAGACTTGCTGGGTTTCCCAAGAGATCTGTGGGAAAAGGAACCTGACCTTAAGAAGTGCTAAGCATGCCAAGAACTCCAACTGAAATCAGATGTTCGCTACTTGATCTTCAGTGTCATTGGCCTGGGTCAAGCTGTTCTTCACTTGCTCTCTCCTCTTTCTTACAGTCTCCCTGCAAGGCATTAACAGCAGGAAGGCCTTCAAAAGCTCCACTACTCAGGACCAGAAGCTCTTCGACAGAGATTCTCTCCCCGTGCCTGTCCTTGAAACCTATAGGACCTGCAATACTCCTCCACCTCTCAACATTCTCTCACCTTACAGGTATGGCTGCAACACCTTCTTGGCCCCTGGTTCCCTTGCAGAGGAGTACCTCTTCCTCCCAACCTGCCAAGGAGGTAATTTCCCATCCTGTGCTGTATTGAAGTAGCCATTTCCAATGGGAAATCGAGTTGCTAAACTGAGATCCACCAGGAAACCTCCATCTTCTGGATTACATAAAACTTTGCTTTTGGGGCTTTACAAGTGAGCGTAGCTAGAAAATTGCGTATTTGGTTACCTGCTGTCACTTTTGTGACTGCCTTGGGGCAAGGCTTGGCTGGCACTGCATAAACGTGCTGGGTGTTGTGCAGATGATGCATTTTTCTTGTGCTTCTCCGTAGCCCTGTGGCTCCTTTCCAGAAGGCCGCAGTGCAAACTGCAGAGCCTACATCTGTAAATGGCTCTCACCCAGGTGGGTGCAGCAGACTCCTGTAGATCTGGAGATGCTTTCTGTGGCCTTCCGTGCCTGGTCCGAGACATCTGATGTGACCTACACTGGCTGCGTAACCAGTTCTCCTGAGCAGTCCTGCTCTGATTGCATCTTGTAGGTAGTAGAAGTAAAGGGGGTCAGAATACAGAGACTTAGCCCACATCCATAAATATCTTTTGAACAGGTAAAAAGTAATTACAGATAGCTGGAGGCAGCTGTCTTCTGCCAGACGCAGCTGCACTGCAAAGTAGGAGGAGAGTGTGTGTGTGTGTGTGTGTGTGTGTGCACGCTCGCTCATGAGTTTCAAGGCTGCTGCTGGTCTGATTTAGGGTTTCTGGGCTGGAGAAGGTTGTTGGTGGTGTTTCTTTGTTGGTTTTTTTTTTTTTTTCCACACCAAAAATACAACACAAACAAGTGGGAGTTGAAGTGAGAGACCTGCTGCTCTCTTGGTGATTGTTCAGAGCAGATGAGCTCTTCAGGTGCTGAGTAATGGAAAGTTTGTGTGAGGGCAAAAGCGATGGCAAGTGGGAGAGCCGGGACAAGTGAGACTGTGGGTCTGCTGCCTATTCCGAAATGGAGGACAGAGGCAAGAGCGGCATGTTTGACCTTCTCGCTGCAGACTTTGAAACTGTCATCTGGGGTTGTGCCTTGTGTTTTCTTTGGGCTTCAGACAAATGCGTGACTTGGTCCTTGTTTTTGTCTTGTTTCCCCCTCTCCCCCCCCCCTTCTAGGGATGATGGCAAAGAGGCGCTTAAATTCTACACAGATCCTTCATATTTCTTTGACCTTTGGAAAGAGAAAATGCTTCAGGACACCAAGGATATTATGAAAGAGAAGCGGAAGCACAGGGTGAGGAAATGGGAGATCTCCGCCAACAGAGGCGTGTCAGGGAAGAATAGGAGGTGGGAAGTGTTAATGAATCTTGGACTCCAAATTTGCTATCCAAAATTCAGGTTTGCTCTCTTAAACTCTTTAGGGATCAATTCAGTGAAGTTTTTATCTGGTTTACTCTCATCTTCGTTAATTAAAAAAAGAAAACAAAGATACCCTTAATCTGTTTTTCCAAATACCACTGTCTTTGTATGGTTATAATGGCTTAATTTGTAGTCCTTAAACATAGCACTGGTGCAGTCAGCAGGGGAGAAAGTTGTGTTGGAGTCTTTTCTGCACTTCTGACGTTGCATAGGGGTCTGTTCAGTGTTGAAGCAGTACAAATCCCACTGCCCCAGCACCACAGTCTGCTGAGCGGTGTAATAAATTCTGCTGTGGAAGAATAAAGGAAGGAGAAAATGTCCCTTCGGGAGTGCAGAACCAGGCCCTAATGTTAAATCAGGGGCAAGCGGGAACCTTAACAAAACCATTTAAGCTGAAAATGCCAGGTAGAGTTCCTGGTTTGGTTGCCTGGGGATTCGGACCCATGTTTACCAACGCTGAAACTTGCACCATAAAAAGATTTCAGTTTGAGCATACTTTATTTAGCTTTTGAGCAACTGGAGTACTAAATATCAAACCAGATCATGATTTTTCAATCAAAATAACAAAGGAGATATTTAGGGCATGTTAGAGTACAGAGACTGAGGCTAGCTAAAGCCCAGTTCTTTGTGGGCAAGTGTCCATATTGCACCCCAAAGCACGTAACACCAGCAAGGCGATGGTGAGATTTGGCAGTGTTGACACAGAGGCCAAAAACTGAACTGATGTGGGAAACTGGGGTTTCACTCTGCCCTCAAGGTGGTCATGCCAGGGAGTAAGGATGGCATCATGTCTGGGCTGCACTGGGGAAATCTCATGCTGGCTGGGGGGTTTTTTTGTTGGGGGGTTTTTGGGGGGGTTTAGTTTTGTTTTTTTTTGCTATCTGTGCTCCAGCTTCTTTGTATGAGAGATCTTTGGAGCTTGCAGCAATCAGGAAACTAAATGAAAAATCCTGGCCCACTTTGAGACTGCATCTTCTTGAAACTGCTACAGGTCTGTCCTATCCTTCCCTATTCCCAGTGAGTTTAAAGCAAAGTAAGGCTTCTGTTTGATCCCTCCTCCCTTAGAAAGAGAAAAAGGAGAATCCGAACCGAGGAAACGTGAATCCGCGGAAAATCAAAACCCGGAAAGAAGAGTGGGAGAAGCTGAAAATGGGACAAGAGTTTGTTGAGTCAAAGGACAAGCACGGTCCTGCTGGGTAAGCAAGTCTGGGGCTCTCCGTTCAGCTCCCCAGCGAGGGGGAGCGGGCGGGCGTTGTTGATTGTAATGCAGTTCACCCTGCTCTGCAGCTTCTCCAGATCCGCCGCACAGTGCGGATCGATACTGCCACTAATCAGATTCTCCAAAGTAAATCCGTCTGCTGACTTAAAATTTGCTAAATAAATCAGGGAGCTACATGGTTTGAACAAGGTGGCAGGAACAGCTTTGGCAGCAAGTCTGCTCTCGGCTGCCTGTCTTGTGGGCACAGAAGTGTTGAGAGCTTTGGCTCCCTACCCCAGCCCGATGCCCTTCCCACCGCACCTAGCCGCTGGGCCTTACGCTGAGGAGCGGGGTGGCATCTCGGTGGTATTGTGTGATTGCTTTGTTACATTTCACAAATGGCTCTTCACACCCTAAAGTCGAAGCGGGGGCTGTCCCCATCCCAGTATTTCAAGCTACAGATCTCTCTTTAGCGCTTCTGGCTTGGGAATTCATTTAACTTTTGACACCAGCGAGGCTGGAAGCAGACTGAATTCCCCACAATGCACTTCTCGCTTGCTCACTCCTTGCAGCTTCCTTTCATATAAGAAAAATCTTTCTTTAAATCACACTCTCCAGCTAAAAATAAAACTTGCTTTTAGCTTAATAGGAGAACAGGTTTGGTTTCTAGCAGAGGAATTGAGCAGCACAACAGCACCATTTTCTTGCTCCTCTCTTTTCTCGGGTAAGCATGTTCGTGCATTTGAATTCACTTGAGGTCCAGAGCCCCCAAGAACGGGGTGGTTCCATCACCCCACAGTGAAATGAGCTCATTGAAAGTTGAGTGTGAGTGGTCTCTTCCTTCAGTACTATTTTAGCTTTCGATACTTGCTTTTAATGGCATCACGGTTTCTTGGGTTCTTTTTGATACTCTATTCTTAAGCTTATTTTTTGGCATCTTTGAATACCTCTTTTTTTTTTTTTTGCCACTGATGATACCCACTGTAACTGGGAGTCTTTCAAGTCCGACGTGGTCAAAACACTCTTCTAAGTGGTTTTTTTTCTATAATCAAATATTAAGAAACTTTTTAATTTTGGTGTTTTCTTGTTCACTAAAATACATACTCGTGCTGTTCTGTTGTGGGGTAGCAATAAACAAACATGAGAGCGTCTGGGCAAATTCTAGCCAAAGAATTACGCAGAGCAAACTAATACAGCTGTACGTGGTTCTTCATATGGGATGCTTTAAGGTTTTGTTTTGTGTGTCCTGTTGTGGTGATTGATCAGGTCCCACCTAGAGGCAGGTCCCACGGTGCTGGGAAAAGCCATTCCTGCTAGAAAACCTCATTTCTAAATCTTGCAGGTTGATCCATCCATGTGGCTAATATCACTGCTGTTCGGTGGTTGAACTGCTGCACAGTTGTTTGTTGTAACCCTTCCAGGAGGCAAAGCTCTTGTGAGCAAGGGGAAAAATGGGCTTTAGACATTGCCTTGAACTCTTTAAATAAATTGTTTGTCTTGCTTTCACTCAGGTACCCCTCTAACATGGTGTATCAGAACGGCAGCATCGGTTCAAACGAAAGCATGGACGTGAACTGCTACCCGCCACCGCCGCAGACTGACTCTATTGTGCCACCACCTCCTTCATTCCCAGATGACAGCCTGCCTCCACCCCCGGTGGAATTTAGGTAAGCCTACGGGATCCCTTCTGTCACCAAGGAGTAGTAGGTGGTGTAAAAGGATGACATGAGACAGGCTGAGACAGTTCAGCATAACTTCCTAACGGGTGTTGTATGGGAACCAGAATGCTCCTGTCTGGAGGGGAAGTGCAACTGCAGGCAGGGACAGAGGCACAGGCAGCACAGCTCTCCATAAATCCCAACCGCTGTCGTCGTTCCCATACGGAAGGGGAGCATGGGCTTGGGTGAGAACTAGAGCAGAGTTACTTCACTTTCTAGAAGAGTGGGGTCCCAATTAATGGTCTGGCTCCGTTGCATGAGTTTTCCACCACGGTTGTTCCAGAGCTACATGCTCTTAGGTTCCTGGTAGCGCTGTTCAAAAAACGGCTTCTTTCGCCTCTGTTTCTTGTTACCATTTGCCCTATGATCTTTGACAAATGCACGACGTGGGTGCTGAAGATGCAGATGCAGTTAAATTTAAAGGACTTGAGCACACCATCTGTCTTCTTCCCAGAGACAAAGCAGCTGCCCTGAACTTGCACTGAAGCATCAGATGAAACGGTGACTTCCAGTCACCTCTAGAGATGAGAATTTTGGGCCAGCAGTGGCTCAAGACACAAAGGGTGAAACGAGAGTATTTTTTTTTTTTTTTTTAAAGGCAGTAAAACAGAGTCAAGAGTAACAGGAGGAAGTATGTCTGATAGACAGGACCGCGTTAGCTTGTCTCCATCTTATCCAAAGGCAGCAATGCTGCAGAAAAGACTCTTCTGATGTGTCAAAGAGACCAAGCACTCCACTCTGCAGCATGTTCCTCCAGGGCAGAGCAGAAACGAGCTTTCAGATGAAGCTTACGCTGCCTTATGCAGTTGCTTAGATCTCTGCCTAGCCACAGAGATCTCCCCTCTCTGGTTTTGTTTTGGTGGTTGTTTTTAAAGAACCCTGGGAGCTAGGTTTGATCTCCAGGAGTCTGTCTCGGATCAGCACTGTGCGCTGTTAAAAACTGTGACGTTTTTGTGGCAAATGTACCTTATTTTTCTGTTTTACCTTGGAAGGAGATGTCAGTTTAGGGCTTCCTTTACACGTACATAGGATATTACAGTATCTTATGGGCAGTAGTGTTTTCTGGTATAAGACAGCTTCCATAAATGGGAGGTTCAGTCACTCAAGATTATTGGTGTTTTCCTTAAAAGCACGTTGGGTTTCCATGTCTTCCTCTTCACTCCCCATGGCGAGCCATGAGACATGACTGCTGCGCTCCAACTCTGAGCCGTGGAATCCAGTGAAGAGATCTGTTCCCAGCAGGTGTTCAGAGCATATGCTTTCCTGGCACTCCCACCAGTCCTTGTGCCATTTATCACAGTAGACATCCCTGCTTGGTGTGTCGTAAGGCTGACCTCAGCGTGGAGGGGTAGTGACTTGCATTGCTGCAGGAGCGCTTAAGCCAGGAGGCTGCTCTGAGCTCAGATGTGATGCCTGGCCTCTGGCGGAGAGGTGAGATGGCTCATGTTCTTGTCAGCCTGGGAGATGGGACGGATGATAGCATTTCTGCCAGTCCCCAGAAGCCTTCCTTTGTTCTGGTGGTGTAGGCCAAAAGAAACACTGCGAGGGAACTAAAAATGAGGAGTGAGGTCTTGTGGAAATGCCAGTTAAAGCTGGAACTTAGATTTTTTTTTTTTATTATTATTATTTTTTTGTTCTGGACTGCAACAAACACATGATTTACATTAACATTGAGATTGTACAGTCTAATCTGGCCTCACAGCTAACAGCCTTATTTGTGTGTCTCCTTCTGTTGCAACAGCTATCCTGTAGACAACCAAAGAGGTTCTGGTTCTGGAGGGACCAAACGATCCAGCCTGGTTAGCCCGAGTCACCCACCACCAGCTCCTCCGATCGGATCCCCCTCAGCAGCCAGGCCGGGCTTTGCTCCCCCTCCGGCACCACCTCCACCACCACCACTGATGGGAAGCAGCCCTCCTCCACCACCTCCCATGGGCTTCCCATCCCCGGGAACCCCACCACCACCCTC
>VZTL01065473.1:56430-72130 GCA_013400535.1 Scopus umbretta | reverse complement strand
CCCAAAACCCAAAAAACTTTGTCAGAAATTCTCAGCAAGACAAAATACCTGGAGGGAAGAGGATATTGGGGAGGAGGGGCTTTGAGATGGCCCGGGTCATACAGGCAAGGGCTCACTGGACTGAGGAAGCCCCAAAGCACTCCAAATGCCAATGCCAGGAGAGTGTTTGGGTGTACACCGTGGTATCATGCTGCTAGCTGAGCCAGAGAGTGCAGTAAACCTTCTGCTGAGGCTTTGGAAAGAAGTCTCCAAAGCTGTTGAGATGAGAAGTTCTGGAATTATTGTTAGCTGCTTCATAAATAAGGGGCTGATGCAAAAGCAATTTTAAATGCAAAGTTCTGTCTTAACCCTGCGCTTTGCAAAGCCCTATTGAAGGTGGGTAGAGCTTTTACTTAATTTAAGTCTCAGTCCCAACTGTTGCACCCTAGAGGCCTGGTGGTCTTGCTGGAAGTGAGACTCTGCCTTATCCTCCAAGTGGAAAGTACATAGGACTCTTAGAGAAAACCCTGAGTTCATCCTCTGTATATTTACTTTGGGGACAGGCTAAGGAAGGAGCTAAGATCCTGACCTACAGTTACATCAGCTTATTCAGCTTCAGCAGCCAGAGCACGTGGCTATTAGTAATCTAGTGAAAAATGTAACAACACTTTGCTTAAAAATAAACAGCCCACTCAAAAAAGGAAGTTATAATAAATAAACTGCATGAGAGGTAGCAATAAAAAGTTTATGGCTGGAGTCATAACTGACTGTAGAAATAAAGGTCTCTAAAGTAGGAGGTATTGAATATTTTCTTCCCTACATCTTGCCATTAAAATTTCCTCAACTGAAAGAGAGCAAGTACTCCTCAGCCTGCGTGCCGGGGAAGGAGACATCACTGTATTTAGAGTCACTCCGGTGCTTCTGCCCACACAACTTCCTTTCTTGAAGTCACGCTGTGAAGAGAAAATGTTTTCCTTCCACTTGCTCAGCAGAGCATGGTGAGCTCATAAGCAGGAGACTTCAACTTTCAAATGTTGAACTCAACCGAGGTCTGATTTCCCTCTTTATTTATGTTTTCTTCAGCAGCTTCCATGAACTGAGGCGCACACTGTTAAACTAATCTTCACCAGCTTTCACTCCTCCTTGTCTGGAAAAGTTGCTGCAAGCAGCTCTGGTCAGCCTGTGAGTAATCCCCCAGAATTACTACAATCCCAGATAATCGGGACTCGCCAGATGAGACTGGGACAGAGGAAAGAGAGGGTGGGAGAGGTTGCTGCTTACATTTTATTTTTGGTCATTTTGCACAACTTCAGCTCAAAAACTAATTGCTTAAAAAGCACTCTAAAATAGAGTGGTAAAAACAGACAAACTCCCACCTGGCTTTACATCACCAAAACCCACGTCAAAGGAGACTCAGACAAAACTGCCCATTGCCAGGGAAGGGAACGGCCCAGACCCCAGGACAACCATGGCAAGTGCTAATCTAGAGAAGCTCTGACCTGACAGAGCTCAGTGCAAATCCCGAGAGAGAGTTGCTCTCAACTGCAACATCCCACCCCATCTTGCAGAGATATTATCCTCCCACGTGTGTTGATATTGTTCTCCAGAAGGCGTGTGCTTTTTTATTGTGCTGGTAGAGTTAGATGAAGCTAATGAGTCAATGGCCTCACATTTTTAACAGATGGTTGAGATATCACTTTTGATTTCAGTCAGCTGCTGTGCTTCAGTGCCTCTGTGTTTTGGACTGAGTGCTTGGGAATACACCTGTAGGGAAAAGAGGCTTAAAATGGCTGTGGATGCATATTGGGGAGTAATGGTACCTTCCTCCAGGAAGCCTTCCACTGGCTTTAATGAATTGCTTTTTTGGTAAGAGACAGCTTTCTGTCTGAGGCCCTTCATGGAGGGAGAGGGAAGGGAGGTGTCTGGCAATGTCTTTCAAGGGAATTCTTGAAAAAGAAGAAAATTGTGTCCTGAGAATGACTGAGGCATCCCATCTGGCCCCACATCCAGGCAGAGAGCTGCTGACACAGTGATGTCAACCAGATTTCAAAAGTATCAGAGAGGCAGTGATCTGTCCTTTTGGAGAGATACTGGTGTTTGGTCTCATTGCACATCTTCACCCTCTCTCAAGCTGTAACATTTTTACTCATGTTGAGTAGTACCTCTCTGAGGAAATAGTCCCACTAGTTACAGTAGGACTACTCATGGCAGACACTAATATTCAACATGAGTAAACAGCTATACGTATATGATGGGGCATACAAAATTGCTCAGAGTCCTGTGGCTTGCAAGTGCATAGGCAATGCTAGGGATATATGTGTTCTAGTGCAAAATCCCAGATAAATTTCCTCAAGGTTGTGTTGAAATTTCTGCAGAGCTAAACATGAAAACATTTCAGTAATTCTAGTTGGAAAGATTTATTTTCCTCTGTTCTAAACTAATTTCCTCCCCGTTGTTGTCTGGGTTGTGTTGGCTGAGCTTAGAAAGTAAATACACGTACAAAAAATAATTTTTATGGAGCTCATGGTATCCAAACTGATGCTAGGAAGTACCCGTACTTGCAGCTCTGAGTGTGGCAAGCAGTGCCTTGGTAACACGGAGTTAGCATCAAACCAGACATCATTGCTGGTTTGATGTCACACATCTGATGTAAATTTCACAGTGATGCTTTGATGACATAGGGTAAAGGTAATCTCAGTCTTAGCTGCTCTGCAAGTGAGGTGTTGAGTTCAAATGGGTCCTGAAGGTTCCTTGTGTAGTTGGTGAGAGAGACTGGTGGCACTGCTGGTGGAAACCTCCACGACAGCACAGGGCGTCTAACTTAAGACTATCTGCCCTGTTGATAGTGACAGTTGCACAGATACCTTTAGAGTAGCAGGGAAGATGAAATGCAGAGGTAAATCAGGGTAAGACTGTTTAGATAATCTAAAAAGACAATGCGTATTAGATGGGAGAAATGAAAGCCAAAGTAGTGCTGAGCAAAAGAGATTTACCTGCAATGCATGGAAGACTGGAAAAATTATCAAGTATATTGGTATAATTAGTTTTGCCACTTTGCGGATGATTCCAGTGGGTATATTTGTGGCTTCCTGGGTTGACTGTGTAGTCAAAGCCATCGCAAGAGAGCTGCTTGACATCCTGGGCCCATTCAGCAGAAAGGTCCATGTAGCCCGGTGGGCTCCAGGGCAGAGATGTTGAGCAGCCAAGTACAGCAACTCTCAACTGCATGCACACTCCCACAGCACAGATTTTGGGCTTTTCCAGCACCCAGTTCAAACATATTTCAATAAATCCCACTCTGAGGTCTTCCAGAGAAGGTGGCAATGGGCAAAAGGAAAAATCTTGTTAAGAGAATGGGAAAATCCCATTGTCTATACCTTGTCCAAAGGAGCCTGGAGGTGGGAGGGTGCTTTCAGTGGCATTCGTAGAGGCTGTCAGTCCCATGTAATTTGCGTAGGAAGTTTCTCACCGTTACAGTCTGCAGGGAAGTTTTTTCCCCCTTAGTGACCTAATTTTGGTGAGTGAGCAACCATTTGGAAGGACTTCCCTGCCTAACTTTCCAGCTGGAGCTCAGAGCCAGTGTGAACAGGAGCCCAGGTTCAGAGCTTCCCTGGCTGCCGGGCCACACGGTTCAGCAGCCCCACGAGTCCTGCCTGGGAGCCCCATTGCTGCTGGTGTGCACAGACAAGGTGACACCTAATGGGCAGAACATGACAACGTTGCTAAAAGAAATAGGTCCTTAGGATATAAAGCAGTCTAATGCAAGCTTTCGATCCCACTGTGAGTAACTGGATGTGGCTTACTGGATTTTAAGAAAGTTTTGCCAAAAGAAAGCAACTTTTTTATACAAGGCACATGATCTTCCTTTGAAAGAATGTTTACAGAATAGAGCTCATTGCCTCATCAGTCAGTGTATCCTTGATATTTTCATTTATGTGGTTTCTTATTCAACACATGTTTGAATCATAAGACTTCTACCCCTTTATCTGAATTTATCTACTGGAAGCATTTTTTGAGAGTGAAATGTCAATCAGGTGCATTCCAGACATGCAACAAACACTTTTTTTTTCTCTGCTCCCCAGCTCAGTTCTCTGGAATTCCCCTCCGCTGCTTTCTCATTTTCAATGTTCCCTTTCCAGCAGAGAAGAACAGGTCCAGAGTTTTCTCGGACCAAGGAAACACACTCAGTGAGCTCCTGGGACTGGGTCCTTGCTTAGTACCTTTGATCCATTTACAACACACCAGGAGGTCCTTTTGTCTCCCAGATGAGAGTCTTTGAAGGTTCCTTGTGTTTCTTCAGCTGGTTTGGTACCGGAGGGCTCCCCTCAAGACTTTGATGGGTCTAAAACCTGAAAGCAGCCGGCAGTGCTGCTGGACTGAGTGTTTTTCGGGTGGGTTTTTCCTGAAATAGCAAAGGAAGGGAAAATCAAATTGGTTGGGAGCACAGTTAGGGCTGCAAGCTGTGGGTGGGCAGAGAGCACGGCACCCCCCTACGGCTGTAAAACCTCCTGTGTGGTGAGGTCTCCCCATGTGCCTTTCCATACCTCGCAGCAAGTGCTCCCTGCCCGCCTCTGGTCTGGATGTTTCTTGTTTCTGATTTCTTGTGCTGCAGCTGCATGGAGATCTGAGGAAGTGGGCAATGCTGGGATGGGCACAGAATGTCATTATTTGCGGTAAATTATTTCTTAATGCTGAGTGGAGGAGAAACCGTAAATATATGCACAGGCACGGTTTCAACGTACTTCTCTCTTCACCATAATAATGCAATTTTCTAGAAAATCTTACAGAAAACCAGGCCAGAATTTGGATAAAAGAAGTAGCTGTTTGTTTTTCCCACATATATTATTTTAAGTGAAGAAATAAACCCAAGTATCATCAATAGCATGATGTGTGTGCAAGAATGATGACAAACAGTGAGCCTGGGGGTGGTGGGATGCTGAGCCAGAGCAGCTTGATGTTTGGTCGTTTAAGCAAGACATGCAGCTTGAGATGTTTTAGAAATCCCACCAAAACACTGTATCTAACATAGATGATCTTGCTTGCATGCCCCAGTGAGCTACCCATGGAACTTTTTCCTGGCTGCTGTGTGCATTGACGTCATAGGCAAACGTAGCTGCTGGCATTGATGCCTGTGTCACATGGACTGTATGAAAACAGGGCAACATCTGGCAGTGAGCACTCTAGGCCCCCGATCAGAAAATTGAGTGTAAAGATGAAATGTGGTGGTTCTGTTGTCTCCTGAGTGCTTTAAAAAAATAAGACAGAGCCTCAAGAACAAAACTATTTCTTAATGAGGCCTACATGATCTTTCCAGTATTAACACTCTGCAGTGAGCTCAGACAGCATCTCCCCAGGGTGCTGATGTGGGGTTTCAAATGTGTCTGCGGTCAGCAAAGGCATAACCCTGCGGCTGAAAGCCATGGCAAAGCCCTCTCCACTTGCAAACGGAGCTGATGGCCATGGTAGCTTCAGTCCGTGCTCAGCCACACAACTGAAACCAAGAGGATACAGCAGACCTGTGAAGGTCAGCATGTGGTTAAGTCTTTTTCTTTGCATTTGGATGTGCTGCTGAATTTTGCTGATAATGCCCAAGCAGGACAAGAATCCTGTTTGCTCACAGCTAGTGGAAGAGGATCTGCAGTGCGAACCGGGCCTGTGACTTCCCATTAATTACAAGGTGCTGTGATTGCATATTTACATTTGCTGATGAGGCCAATGTCTTTCAGAAGAAGGTGTAGAGGATTTTACATGACTTTCAGCTGGAACACGATGTCACCAACACTCCCCCTCCCAGGCTGGTAGAGCAGTTCTGATTGCTTGCAATGCTTTATTAATAGACTTGCTAACATCAAGGAAAGCTTTATGAACACTTAGGATACAGGGAAGTGCCAGTGACTGCACCTTGTGCTGCTTCTGCTAATAATATGTAGAAATTATAAATAATGTATTTTTATTTTCTGAGACAAGTTAGGCCTTTCAAGCTTGGCCTTTCGAAGCAGGACCCAGCAGTCCTGACATCTCTGATGCACACACCCGCGCAGGGACAGTGACTGTGTGCTTCTTGCTTGGCAGTCTGGCACGAGTCAAACCCAGTGTCTTGCAGCAGGAGGGGGTACAAAAGGGGTGCATGGCCTTTTGCTGGTTTGCAGGCAATGGTTGAAAACTGCAGGTGTGCACCAGAACAGCCCTGATGACAGAGACCTGAGGGGCTTTCATGCCTTGAGTGGAAATGACTGCTCTTGTCCCAGAGGCGCTAACTGACCTTGTGTGCATTGCTCTGCAGGGCAACCACATATTTGATTATATCTCAGCAAGACACAGGACATCACAGTGGCTTGAGGTAGCTCCTTCAGCACTGCAGTGGATGAGAAATGTGGCACCTGCTTAATAACCAACCCTGCTTCACGGGGAGCAAGATGATTTTCCATGAAAGCATAGAAAGGTATTAAGATGTCTTGTGATCAGCTGATGCGAATGGGACAGGATCGAGCTCTTTAGAAGAAGTGAGATTTGGGTTCCTGGGTTTGGATAGCATCTTATTCTGGCTTTCCACAAGTCTTGACCTCAGATCCTACAGTATTCGTAGCACCAATACATCCCAGTAAATCCAGCCGCTGTCAGGGAAAATTAAGTGAGATAGGCTTTATCAGCTCCCACTAGATCAATCTGCCTGAGAAATAACTCTCACCTGATAAGAATCGGGTATAACTGATGCAAGAAGTCCTACCAGTATGTATCTGAACACCTCTGTGAGCTACAACATGTAGCCTCCTCTTTGCCTTTATTGAAGTTTAAAAGACTTATGGAGGTTCTGGCAATGATCAGGGATAATTAGCTAGATGCAGTCATGGGTGTGAGGCAAGTACTGGGTTCTTGATAGTCATTTATAGTTTTGGACTAAAGAAGTGGCGGCTACTCCGCACTGCTTGGATGTCCACAGGCAAACAGAGGTCCGTAGCTTGACAGAAATGTCCTACATTTCCTGTCAAGGACAGCAATGTCCTCCATTTATGTGAAGGACAGCCCAGGTAAGCATGGGCAGGTAACACAACTGCAAACTTTAGCTGCTCTAGACTAACACCTACCAAGTAGACTTAGCTTGCTGCTGAGCAAGGTATTTGTGTTGCAAATAACTTTGGTTTAAAGCCTGCCGTGCAATGACTTTTCATGGAAATCACTAGAGGGTATTTTCTCCATTCTCCCACAACAGTACAGAGTGTACTTTTTATTCCATTTTGCCACAGTAATGGCATTAACTTCTGGGAAAGCAGACAACGTGAGCTCCAGGTCTGGCTTTCTTACTAGCTCCTTGGAGAGAAGTCAGCTCGCTTTAGCCATATCCATGGAAGCCGCTGTGCTAAATAATTGAGGCCATCTGAAGCAGTTCGAATACCCTGTTCTCATGCACTATGTCATCTAGCAGGGTGTGGAAGGTTAAGCCATGTGTCTGTTCATGTATTCAAGTCACTTAGCTGTGTACAGTTGGGTCCAGGCTGTGCTATTCTTTATCAAGTCTCCTAATGCAGAAAGTAGTGTTGGTATTGGTGCTTCCCAAACGACTGCCAAAAACAAGCAGTAGTGGTTCAAGCTATATTGGGGTCTCATTGCACTGTGCATGGCTGGCCCATGGGCCATGGCTACATGTTTTGTGTACACTGATGTTCCCCCAAGGTTTCAAAGCTAATGCCAGTCATTAGCTTTGTGGTCTTGCAAAGGGACCTTTGCCGAAGGAGCACCTAGGGGCAATCGAGCTGTTAAACACTGCTCCCACATTTGCCTGCCCTGGTGTTGGGTGACCAGAGAGGATCCAAGTAAGAGCTGATGTGAGCATTGTGCCTTGCCTCTTCACAGGCCAAAACAGATAGGAACAAGTGCTGGATGAACACAGAATGAAAAGAAGTGTGGGGTAAGAGCTGCTGGAGGGATTCAAATAGCGGGGCAAAAATACGGAGGCATATTACTGGGCAAGTTGCCTCATTTTCTGCTTCTTGTATGCAAACATTCAAACGCATCCCAAGATTTATGCTGAGGGAAGGGGCATCCTTTCTTCATGGCTGATGAATCAGGCGCCTTCCTTCACAAGCTGGCAACGGGTCTGACAGATCCACGTTTAGCATGTCGGGCTGAGTTATCAGGCCTTTAGCTTCCTTTTTTTAACAAAGCCTCTTGCCTTTAAAGAAGAAAATCCTTTGGCAAATTATCCTTTCCAGGTAGACGGAGGCAGTGACACAAACTTACATTGCCTGTTCAGATCAAACGGCAGCCTGCTGAGAGAAAAGAGGAAAAAGAAAAAGTATTGAATCCCTGTGAGGTTTCTGAAGTAGGCACACATTATGAGTAAAACACTTAATGATCACTCAAGAAGAGTTTTGGGAATCCTTTTTTTTTTGTATGGGCAGTTTTGATCTCAACTATACATAGTTTTGGCCCTCGATGCTACCAATTATCTCTGTAAAATATGGATTTAAAATACTTGCCACACTGTTTTGCTAGCTGAGGGCATCCTTTTTGCACATCCAAAAGTGTGAAAGGTAACGCAAAACTTCAGCAAATTGGCCCTTATCCTTTAATTCCTCTGCTTTAAAAACCCCACAAGCCTCAGCAGGCTTTATGTAACAAAGGCTTTTTTTTTTTTTCCCCCTTTGGATTTCTGATTCTCTCGCTGCTTAGTTTTTGTTTGAATTCAAACTCTTTAGGTTTAGACAAACTCTCTGATTTCAGGTGGATGAGTATTTTAAGACATTTTGGGAGGGTTTGTGTTTCATGATGCGTGCGTAAAGGCCTGATGTAAAGCAGAAATATTAGGGTCTCGGTATTTGAACTCATTGTGACGACTGACTACAAATGTTCATATTTCTAATGTAAAAAAAAAAAAAAGCCTTGTTCTCTTCAAATAGCATTTGTAATGAAATCTCTCTCAAAAGACAGACAAAGCACAGAAAGTATTCACAGGACTGTATCAAAATAGAAAGCTTGAGAAAGTTTTCACGAAAAATATCTGTGTTTTTTCCATTCAAAACTATTATTGGACAGTGGAAAAGAAAACAAACACCTTCCCCCTAAATTGATGAGATTATGTGTATTTTGAAAAATAGGCTGTGATTTTGGTCTCACCTTTTATAATAGGATTTTCAGGAAACAAATTTAGACCTAAGTGTTGTTGATGTGAAGATGACACAGTTTCTCAGGAAAGCTGAGAATAAGGTACCGGAGACCAGTGCTGCTGGGCCAAGTCCTCTTTTCTCATTAAAATCAGTCTCTTACATGTCTCTACAGGTTGTACGGGTTTAAATACAACAGGGAAAAATTGGCAGAGGTGTACGGCTCACTTTTGATTTTAAAGCAGTCCAGTTAAACCAGTGCTAGTACTTAGGGCAAACGTATTTAAACCAGTTAACTCTATAATCAGTTTAACTAGCACTGATACTGTACCGAATTACATTAAATCAGCACAAGTGAGAGTTTAACCTGGTTTATCTATGTCTGTTTTGGCCTTTGCACCAGTTTAATTAATTGGATTTGCAATGCTGTGCTAGCCAAATGAGGTTGCCCTCACCAACTTTATTCCGTGGACTTTTACCGCGTTTCAAATGGTTGTTCTCGGCCTGTCTATGGCTCTGTCCAAGGGCCCGTCAGCTGTGCCTGCTGAGGTCCAGCTCTGGCTGCTTCTGCCACTGCCCTTCCCTCTCCCAGGGAGCCTGCAGAAGCCCAGCAGAGCTCAGCAGGATGAGTTTCATGCCTTCCCACAGCGGTCTTTGAGAAGCAAGACCCAAATTATTTCCCACTGGGAGAATAACCCTCTGGTCCTCGGGAGAAGCTGGTCACACACAGCCTGCTGCCAGCCTTTCTGACCCTGTTCTTGGCCTTGGATTTGTCTTTCTCCAAGTGGTAGTTCTTAGAGTCGTATTAGCTCAGGAGAACCTCATCTTTCACTTAAAGAAAAGGCCAACTGCCTACCCCTCGGCTTGCAAACGCACCACCATATCCAAGGGTGACTGGGTGTTGCTGGCTGGAAGCCCAGTTTAGAGCCTGTCAGGTCCTCCTCTCCAGGCCATGGATGGAAGGTGAGAGTCCTCAGGCGTCTCTTCTCCATCCTGCAAATCCCTTTCCTGAATACCTTCCCAGACCAGGGAAGAGTGACCACTTGTCGCTGCAGAGGCAGTTGTGACCCCCCCTCCGACACCCTCCATTTGGACCTAGGAACATCTGCCTTGAGCACCAAGCTCAGTCTCTGACATGGAAATCATGAAGGCTATTCTTTTGATGAAGAACCAGAGGGAATGACTTAATCCCCAGTCTAGGCTTGCTTCCCCCCCCCCCCAAGCCAAGTCAGAATGACATTGCTCTTGCAGCTTCTGTTTGCGCCACTGCTGCTGTTGCTAACCAGTGTCATGAGTTAGTGTCGGAAAAGAGGAACATGTGAAAATCAAAACGAGGATATTGAACAACAGAGATTGTCCAGTTCCCCCTTGAATTCTTCTGTTACCTATCCAAATACGGCAGAGACAAAGAAGGGGAGGACTAGGAATTAGTGGATGATTCTTTAGAGTAACACAATTCATTCAGGAGCCCCAGCTGCAGAATTAATCACCTTCAATTCTGCTAATAGAACCACCCTGGGACTGACAGGGTTTCAGACTTTCTTCCAAACTGATGACACAGTCTTAGAAGCTATATTTTAAAATGTGAATTCTACTTATTTCTCCTGGGGTATTTGCGTACCGAGGGGACCCATTTTTAACCTGAGAACTTGAAACTTTCTCTAAGAGAATGAGATGCAAAACTTGCAGTGAAATTATTACAGCTGGCAACAGCATCAGGTGCGGGGCAGGCCGTGGAGAGCAAGGCTGTCCTGCTGAGATGTGGGGTGGCTGGCCCATTTTTCTCCCTCAGAAAATAATTTTTGGATTCCCTCTCAAAACAGCTGGTTGCCGCTGGCCGTCTAGCAAAGCCCTGCACGCGAACTGACAAAGCTTGGAGGAATTATCTCGCTGTATGTGGCTGCTGGTTTTTCGTGTATGTCAGAGATATGCTGTGTGCTGTTCTTGTGACAATCAGGCTAAATGGTAGTTCTTTGAAAAAAACGTAACTGGTATATGCACAGCAGAGCAGCAGTTAAATTCCCATGGGTTTCATGCCTCTTGGACATTCTCCATCCTAAATGGGAGCAGGATTTCCTTGCCGTTACACTTCTGAGCTGCTGTGTGTAGGGAGCGTATGCTGAGAGATGCTTGTTTGGTTTACTTTCCTGAGTGCAGGGAATGGGGAGAAGGAAACCCCTTGATGTGAAAGCAGAAAGGATGAAAACTGCACCTTATGGGAGACAAAGCTCAAATGGCATTCAGGGTAGGCAGAAGCTGTGATTAAATCCTGAATAAATGTGTGAGGGCATCACTGGGAGGTGGAGGGAGCTGAGGTCTGAAAGAGGGGCAACGCATCTTGGATGGGCAAAGAGATGGGGCGGTGGGTGGGGAGGGAAGGAGAATGGGTGATAGACTGGGGGTCTGCAAAGAACCAGATGTGGCTGGAAAGAAGAAACTGGGACGAGAAATGAGGCAGAATGACAAAGAGCGGGAGCAGAGAGGGGCTGTCTGCTAGAGCTGACCTGGAAGAGTGAAATAATTTTTCATTGGATATTGGGAGTGGGAGATTTTAACTGGCAATATATGCATCTGGTAAGGCAAGGAAACGGGACAGAGATGTTCCTGTGAGACGGTACATAATCCCTCCAAGGGTACTAGAAGGTCTCACTTAAATGCCACCTTTCTTTTCATATTCAATGCTGAAAGCTTTTAAACAGCTCTTCTGCCTTGTAGGGAGATAAAGAGCAATAATGACGTCTTTTACTCTGCAGGGGTAAATTGCATTCTCTTTCCAAATTTCACAGTGTACGATACAAAATATGAACACAAAGATCTGGGAACTTTCTTCAAAATTAAATCACATGTCGGTTTACTTTTTTGAATAGCGGCATTGACTGCTTCCTTTCCCCTTCAAATGAATGCACAAATAGTTGGTGTGGGGGAATTCTTTCAGACTGGGAACTCTGCTGAGTTGGGTGTCAATTTTTTGCCTACTTATAGAGACATCAATCTATGTTGCGGCTTCCTGCTGTCAAGCAGAGATCCCCAGACTGTGGCTTGAGTAACAGTACTGATGGGAGACCCATTTTAAATGGTACTTGTAGGCCAGAAGGAGAAAAAACACAAATGATGAGAACTGTAAGTGAAGATACCACAAATGCAGGAATCGCAAAGAGTAATCACAGGGAGGGGGGGGAATAGCAGCTCTGCCCAACATGCTTGCTGCACGTTAAATTGTGCACCCTGCAGTATCTTAAAAATCATTGCTGAAATCACAGGAAATGTTGGTTCAGAATGAGGAAGAGCTCTGTCTCCTGAGAAACCCTTTTCCTCGGGAGCTGCACGGCCGAACAAAGTCCTTCAGTCTCCTGAACCGCCGTGCTTCTTTCTCAGACTTGATGAGAATCCAGCCTGAAAAGGTGAATTCATCTAATAACCTGAATGCGCATTTTAACAGCTTTAGCAGTATCAGACCCATCAGCTGAGCAATAACTGA
Source organism: Scopus umbretta (assembly GCA_013400535.1). Lineage (NCBI taxonomy): Eukaryota > Metazoa > Chordata > Aves > Pelecaniformes > Scopidae > Scopus > Scopus umbretta. The sequence continues at coordinate 59,572 of VZTL01065473.1, read as the reverse complement.
ACAACGCTGACCAGATAGAGGATGGCTGCGTGGCACTGGGGAGCGAAGCAGAGCTGGGGAGCCCAAAGTAGCTCGTGGCTTTTGGAGGGGGTTACGCTAGTTCAGGTGAAGAACAAGACAGAAGTGTCATATAGGCATTGAGGCTGCCTATATCGCTCGCTGTTCATCTGCGACTCTAGGAAGGAGTTAACGAGGCATGAAAATTTCATTCCATTTGAAAAAAAGGAGAACAATAAAAAACAAGTGGGTAAAGGGAATATTATCTTCAAGGGAACAAACTCACATGTAGTTGTCAGGATAGATGTAGCTGTTTGCTTTATTCTGGCTATAACTTGTAGTAAATGATTCTTGAAAGCAAGGCCAGTTTCAGGCAATAGAAAACCAAGCTGTGCATTCCTGGTGATCCCTAAATCCGATTAGGTGGCTGTACCCCCAAAGAAACCTGACTTTACCTCCTGGAGTATGTTTGGGACATCGCCCTTAGCGGAGTGGCAATGCGACAGAAATCCTGCCTGCTAAGAGTCTTAGTAGAGTTATGCCCATAATGCAAACACTAGATTAAAGCTGACATTTTGCCACTGATTTGATGGTTGACAAATGACCTTTCTGTGTTTTGTTTTTCACTTTGCTAAATAGGATAATCGTTCTTGCTCTCTTCCCTAAAGCAGTTTGACATCCGTGACTGGAAAACTCTCAACAGAGCTATACAGAGATCTCGCTATCTAGAGTAACTATACAGAAATCAAAACCCTGCATCAACACGATAGTCACTTGATCTCTAATTTCACTTAATATGTATTTTGGGTTTAATTTAGTTTTCTTTATGGCAATCGGACTGCAATATTGGCATAATAGGATTCACCTTTAAGCACCGTGTTTGTTTTGGGGCGTGCTTATGTATTAGTATCCTGCTTAGGAACAGTGGACGTATTGTTCCTTCACCCTGAAAGATAAACTCTAAAAAAATTATAAACAAAAATGACATCTATTATGAACAGAAGAAAGCTTTGTATGACTCGGGGAAAAGTGTGAATTAGCCCAGGTGCAATGAGAAATTGCCCCCATCTGAACACCAAATACAAACTTTGCATTGCACAGAAGAGGGATGAAAGACAGCAATAAAAGCTTCATGGTCTGATGAAAAGAAAACCAGCTTCCTCTCTCCCTGTGAGCCGTACAGGCCAGCCCGACTGAAGCTGCGGTATCTCAAGCGAAGCAGCATTGCCTAGGACATATATTTGCACGCTAGACCTTAGCTCTTCACAACTAGCTCCATAATTAAAGCAGAGCTGATCACTCATAAGCTATACATTTCAAAGAGCAGAAGAGAATATCTCATTTTTACACCTGAAAAAATAGAAGCAAAGTCAATTGCAAAGCGGTGAGTCCTGCCGCTCACTCCCTTGCACCAAATCGTGTAGCATTTCTTCACTCGTGAAAACACTGTTCATCAGAAACACCCCCTACCCCACAGAGGCGCAGGCTGTAAATGCAGCTTAGCAGTGGGTTTTTTCCAAGTTGTTTTTAATTGTTTGTTTGTTGGTTGCTTTTTTTTGCCCAAAGCACTGTTAGCAAGCCTACTCCTCTGTCGAGCTATCCCAGCCATCTGCCACTGTGGGCTCAAAAGAACATTCTTCAGGGCCTTATCCAATTTGTTGTATCTGATTCATTAAAGTAATTACTCTTGCTGTTAAGTCATTGCTTGGAGTTTGGCAGCTGCATAATAATCTGGGACCTACATTTCTAAAACCAAGCTAAAATTCTTCCTCGGTTTTATTTTGTCAAATCTCACAGGGCCTGAAACGAGGTGGGGGTCCTGGCTGTCCAGGTGCGAGCAGTGCCTGCTGCAGCACCAAGCCCCACAGCCAGGGCCACCGCTCCCGGGCATCTTCGGCAGCTGTGACCGAGGGAAAGGACCTGTGGAGAAGTCTCTTTCCTGGCTTAGCTCGTCTGCTGGTCTTAGTGGTGCTGCACTGGTACAACAGGAGTGGTGTGATTTTAGCTGCGTGTGGTATGATGGCACCAGGATTAGTAGGCATCAGTTATCAAGAGCATCCTCCCCTGTCCTGGGCCTTGCGAGTTGCGCTGGGACTTCATTTAGTGAAGCCAAAGCTCTGGGGAAATGCCATGAATGAAACTTCCTACGGCATTTCGGAACTGGAAGGCCCCCGTCACCCTGACATCATAGCGGGTAAGGAGGCACAACAGAGCTGAGGAAGGTTTCTCGCCCTCTGGATTGTAAAGGGGAACATCCTGAGGGTCAGTGCTGATACACAGCCCCTCGTCAGCACGGAAGCACAGCCCCACTCCCAAAATCCAGCTCCCTGCGGCACCGAAATGCCAAACTGAAGAAAACAAGCAAGGCCAAACAGGCTCACCGAACCAAGGCCAGAACGGGACCCTCCACCCCCAGGGTCCTTGAACCCGAGGAGGGACCAAGCCCGTCACCCACTGGGGTGGGAGGCAGGGGATGTCCCTGACCCTCGACACCAGCCGAATCCCCTCGAGCCGAGACCTCCTCGCCCGCCCTCCCACCCAGCCCTCCCGCTTCCGTCGTCTCTGGGTCCCGGCACCCCGTCGCAGGTACGATGGAGCACGGCAGAGACGTAACTCTGCGTTCAGAGACGCCCTCTCTTTGTTTCCTAATCCTGCGGGAGCCAGTCTGGAAGATGAGGCATTAAAAAAAAATTTCTGCTGCAAATAATTGAGACCCAGCTGGCTCTCGGACGTTTCATGTTATTGCACCATTCCTCGCGATGTTGATGAGCTTTTGCCCGTTTATAAAGGCAGGCAGAGTTTGAAGGGAGCCTNTTTATAAAGGCAGGCAGAGTTTGAAGGGAGCCTCTCAGAGCCGTAAATTGTTATGCCGAGAACTCCGAAAAGCGCGAACGGTCCTGGGACGCCAACGCCCGTCACTTTTGTACCCGGCAAAATAACCGACCACGAACGTCCCTCCCTGCATCGCCTGCGGGTCGCCTCCGTTCGCGCCCAAACCCACGGCGTCCTCCTCTGCCTCCATCTCTAACCGAACGCCCAGGGAGGCCGACGCCCCGGAGCCTTCGACGCCGCGCGGGCACGCCGGCACGCTGCCAGCCGGCCAGCGCCCACCGGCGCGTTCGACGAGACCCTTCGCCGGGCCTCG